>QEOT01008162.1:79234-161386 GCA_003123785.1 Pterocarya stenoptera | reverse complement strand
CTCGCGCTATGTGTTCGGTCGCTCCTGAATCAACAATCCACATAGGATAGGAATGAGCAACCATCACATGGCTAGTTACAAAAACAATGCGAGAAAAGTCAGAGTGTACCTTCTTCGGCTCAGTGCAGTCACGAGCGAAGTGGCCATTCTTTCCGCAGTTGAAGCACTCTAATTTCGATTTGTTCTTCCCGCGCTTGCCCCTCTTGCTGCGTTGGAAAGTTCCTGACACCTTTTTTATTTGTCCAGCAGCTACTCCATTCTTGGGTTTCTTGCGCTTAGGCCTTGATGCCTTGCGCAAACCAGAATTAGCCACATAGGCCGTATGATTGGGCTTAGCAGCCTCTAGGCGCTCAGCCTCCAATTCTAAATGACGCGAGACATCATCGAAGTCTTTGATATTCTCGTTATGCGTCAGGTTCTGGCTCATGTTCTCCCAAGAATTCGGTAGTGATCTTATCACTGCCTGCACTTGCTGTTCATCTATCAGGTTGCTTAGCAGAATACATTCTAGGAGTTAAGATCTATAGAGATCGCTCAAAGAGAATATTGTGTTTGTCCCAACAGACTTACATAAAGAAAGTTCTCGAACGCTTCCTAATGAGTGAATGTAAACCCATTGACACCCCTGTTGCAAAAAGCGAGAACTTATCTAAAGAGTTGTGTCCTAAGACTCAAAGAGAAAAGGAAAAGATGGCCCGTGTCCCTTATGCTAATGCTGTGGGTAGTCTGATGTACGCAATGATGTGTACTCGGCCTGACATATGCTATGCAGTTGGCTTAGTGAGTAGATTCCAATCTAACCCCGGACTGGCTCACTGGAAAGCAGTCAAAAGGATTATGCGATATCTGAAGGGAACTGCAGACTATGTGCTGTGCTATCAAGGTTCAGATTTGCAGCTAAGAGGTTACAGCGATGCCGACTGGGGCAGTGACCTAGATGAGCGTAAATCAACCACAGGGTATGTCTTTCTGCTCAACAATGGCGCCATTACATGGAGCAGCAAGAAACAACCCTGTATAGCTTTATCCACCATGGAGGCAGAATACATAGCTTGTTCTGCAGCAGTTCAAGAAGCTGTTTGGTTACGGAGGTTCCTCAAGCATTTAGATATTGGCACGGATACTTCAGATCCGGTGACAATATTCTGCGATAGCACGGCTGCTCTTGCATATGCTAAGGACTCTAAGTACCACGGAAGAACCAAACACATAGATATTAGATATCACTACATCAGAGACATGGTAGCGCAAAAGGAAGTGGCTTTGAAACATCTTTCTACGAGTCGCATGGTTGCTGATCCCTTAACGAAGCCGATAGCAAGAGATGTCTTTGAGGCTCATGTTAGGAATCTAGGACTGCGTAGATTATAAATGTAATTTGTATTACAAATGACATTGAGATGTAATATTTCCTTTGGGATATTAATACAATATGATTCAGTTATTGTCTTTATTGTATTGTTTTTTCTAAAACACACACAAGATATGTCAACAGGCTTAGATCGGCTCACTCACACGAGCGATCGCCTCTAACGCTTGAGTAGCGAGTAGAGATAAGACATTGTATCCCTAGGTACTTGTCCAAATGGATAAGTTGGTTGATACAAAGTATGTCGCCTTAGTGGGAGCTAAGATGAGGTCCATTGAATGGACTATGCATGTGTTACCCCACCATCCATGTAGCCTGTAGTTAGCCAGATGCGAGATTCTCTTTGACGCCTTGGAGGCGTGCAAATTGAGGAACTCGGGTTAGACGCCTAAGGAGCGACTAGACCAAGATCTGTATGGTGTTGATATAGACATATGCTCTTTGAGAAAGAGAAATCCACCGTAGCATGTGTTTCATACTACATGTGCTTATACGACCTTATGGGTAAGTGAGTAAAAAGTTCCCCTCTTTCTCACTGTGTGAGTCTCATTTTATTAAGTGTCCTTTACCTTTGACTGTGTCACGAGATGGAGGTTGTGATGACTGCTACTTTGGCATGTTGTCTATGGCCATGATTAATACGGTCTAAAGAGGCATCGCTGGGAAAGCGATTCGACCAAAAATTGAGTGATATGAGTGCAAAGGGAAGATTCTACGATATCGTATCTTCGATAGTGTTTGCTGACGTCAAACTATGACGCTACATTTTGGTAGCGGCTAAGGTTGTGAACACATTGAAATAATTTGAAGGTAGTCAAGCATTGTTCTGAGTTTTTTAACTCAAGAGGGTTCGAAAATGCTTGATCTTGATACGATTGAATGAGTCTAGGACATGACCAGACACTTTAGGGATGTTACTATGCTGGTCTTCTCTGGGAGAGATTTGGTGTATGTACTCCCACCTTTCTACAGATGTGCTTGGTGGTCGCACGGTCTATTTACTTGTATGAACAAGATTGAGAACATTAGAGAGATGTAGACCTGGGGTCATGCCCACTGTGTGCGAGTGGGAGATGTTAGCAGGTGAAAGGAGGGGCGCCCACGTGGGCTGACCCCCTCCCTTCTGCATATGAACGTATGGCATTAAGCCATACGTTACATGTCTTGTAACGCATGGCTTAATGCCATGCGTTACAAGCCGTTACACTGCATTTATTTGCAGTGTAACGGCTAGCCTTTGGTGGACTATATATAGTCCCTCTCAAGAAGGTTTTGGCACCATTCTGAAAATAGAAAAAATCTCTCTCTTTTTTGTTCTCTCTTGAAAGAGTATTTAGGCTGTGGATTTGTTAAGTGTTACTCTAGTTTTATACTACGTAGTACACTTCGCCACTAAAAGGAAGAGCTTGTGAGTTGTCAATCTGGAGAAACTTGTGGAGCAATTTTGTGAGCTGAGCTTGAGGTATTTTTTTCCGCTGTACTTTCTAACAAAAATATTATCATACCCATAAAAAAAAATTTAAAATTTTTGTTTAAAATAGTCACTAGAGTAGTAGTTCAAAACATAAGAAAAAATATTGAGTAGTTAAATTTGTAAATGGAAGTGAGAGAAAAAAGTAGTAAAGAAATAATAGAAGAATATTATTTTAAAAAAAATAAAGAAATGATAGGGAATGAGATGTAGAAGGTTTTTTTTTAAAAGATAAGTAAAATTTAGAAAACAAATTATAAGGAACATCATGTTTAGTTAAAATTTAAGAAAAAATTTAGAGAACCCGATAAGAATGCTGTTAAAATTAGTCAATTATAAAATAAAATTTGAGCACGGTTGAAATTATTATTGTAATAATCACTTTTTATTTTCAAGCAACATAGAATTCAGTACACTACCTATTCTTATTGTTACTTATCAATCACGAAACAACAACTAGTGAGGTAAGAAGATGGAGTTTGATAGGATTTTCTGAAGAGAGACTCTATTTAGACCGGATGAGTTGCAAATGGCTTATTTACACAAAACCAGTGAGTCCGGAGCTTCCGTAAAAATTACCTCGCTTCAACGTCAACAACTGAAATAGAATCGAAGAAAATGTGATCATTTATATAAAATAATATTATTTTTAAAAATTATTTTATAAAAATATCCCTCTTTCTATATATAAATGACGGTAAAAAGATTTGCATATCTATTATACGATCAAATCAGTTGACGGTTGGTTATATTTGCGGATGTCTCATCATTATTGGAAGAAAATAACTACTTATTACCGAAAGGATGATACGACAAGAAATTGAAACTTCTAACTTGGAATCGACAAACTAAACTCAAAGTGTTTTTTTTAATTTTTAATTTTTAATTTTTAATTTTTATAACAGGAATTGCTTTCATTAAAACAATAGATGGGTTACAAAGCACTATCTACCCATGCAATAGATGGACAAGAACCCGACCACATTGATACATTTTTCCACCTCCTAGATCAGCTTTCCCCACCTCCCTAGTGAGTCAAACCCATCCTATGGATCTCCCAACGACCAGCCTCCCCAGCTTAGAATCAGCTTTCCAAAACAACTACCAGTCCTCCCCTATCACCGATTCCATCCCAAATCCTGCAACAAATCCTCACCAGTATCTCTGAAATAGATCATTTCCTATTAATAATCACATTCAAACCTCATTGCTACCACTAACCATCACACCAATATCTCTAAGAGTGTCAGGATGTTTTTCTCAAATCTCAAATCTGTTATTGTCTAAACGAAACAAAGTCGAGTCCTTACACTCGCAAGAAGACGGGTCTCTTGACTCGATAAAAGTCAAGTACACTTACAAGAAGACGAGTCTCTAGACTCGATATAAGTCAAGCCCTTGCGCTCGCAAGAAGACGAGTCCCTAAACTCGCTGCGGGGTAAGGCTGCAAGTCTCAAGAAGATTCCGTCTCCTCCCTGGACTTCTGCAACTCCTCCTGAGCCGACTCCAACTATTCCCAGGCGGCCTCCAGCTCTGCTTCCCGGGTGACCAAGTGTTGCTTGGAGGCAAGGCGAGCCTCTTCGAGCCGCTTCTTTCCGACACCAAGCGAAAGTAGTTCTGGTCGGCATCGCGTAAAAGGTCCTTGAGCTTCCTTTTCTTTTCTTTTTACCTTGCGGCGACTATCTCCAGGTGCTGTTCTGCTCTTTCATGAACTCCAGCTTGTTGATCAGGTCCTTCTGCTCGATCTTCAAGTCCTTGATCTTCCAAGCTGCTTGCTGCATTTTGAAATACCAGAAACGCCCCAAGGACCCGATCTTCCAGTTGGGCTCCTCCAACTCTCCCAATTCCTCCCCAATTGTCATGGCCAGTTGGTCCATGGCCTACAAGAAGAAAGAGGATTTTGTGAATAATAATGAGTAAGAGTTAAGGTTGGGGCCTGCTTCTATCCCACCTCGGAGGAAGAGGAGCATACCTAGACGAACAGGGGTTGCAGCATCTTGCCTACTCGCTCAGACGCGTTCGCACGAGCTTTCTCTAGGGTAGAGATAAGGGCCTGCGTCCTCTCTGCCCCAGAAGAAGATGATGGGCTGGCAACTGCTAGCTGCCAAGAAAATTCAGGGAGGGATTCCCAGGTCTCGTTGCATGGACCAGGCTCAACGGGAGTTGAAGCCCTGGAGATGTCGTTGTCACTCAGGTCGATGACGTGGGGAGGATCCCCAGCCGAGTCCCGAGCTGCTACAAAAGGAGCTTCGGGACTCAACCCCTCACCTTCCTTACCTTCTCTATCTCCTTCTTCTTCGTCTCCTGCCCCTTCATCTTCCCCACCCTCGCCTTGGGAAAAGAATTGTGCCCGCATCCCATCTGGGCTTGTGGCACGGGAAGGGCTGGGCTCCACCTCTGGTGACCTGAGCTCCTGGGTCGAGCCGCCTTCGTAGCCCGCAGTGCCTCCATGAGTTGAGGTTCGGGAGGGGCTTGGCTCTTCCTCCCATGACTCAGGCTCGGGGGTCATCTAGCAGTCTCCATGAGTTGAGACACGAGAAGGGCTTAGATCTTCCTCTTGTGACCAGGCCCTCGGAGTCGCCTTGTCCCCCTCGCTATCAACATCTCCTGGAGGTGAGTCTCGAAAAGGGGGCGGCCTTACGTCCAGGAGCCCTGCCGACGAACCCGCCTGTGTGACCCCCTCGATAGACTCCTCCCAAAGAGTATCCTCAAAATAGGTAAAAGGCTCAAACGAGCTAAACTCATGTGGGAGGGGGTGCTCAAGTGAAGAGAAAAACGCGGCCTGAAGATCACAAGCTTCCAATTCTTCTGCAGAAGGAAGCAATGGGTCTTGAAAAGGTTCGGTGGGTCGAAAACTGGTTGAGGTAGAAGGACCGGTAGTAGGTCCAGAGTTGCTAGGAAAAGACGTCGTCCCCCATGTCAAGGGAACGAGAATCTCCGCATGAACGGATTCCTGCACGCGAGGTGTTTGGAAACCTCTTCCAAAGTTCCTGACCTGACCACCTAAAGGAGTAGAGCCCCCGGCCTCACCTCTTTACGGGGGAGAATCGTGGTGCACCTTCGCTCGCTTGGCCTGGCGGGTAGAAGGATGGGAGGCACTTTTTCAACAAGAGGGCCGTGACTTAGGAGGCAGGACGCTACCCAAGAAATTTCTCCCAATTGCATATAAGCGGTCGAGCGTGGATAAGTGGTCACGAATGTTCCTATTAGAAAGGACCACATCGGTCTGCGACTCGTCCGGGTGGGCCTTCACCCAAGCGGTGACCAACACGTACCGAGCTTCTTCCCTGCAATTGAGGGTAAGTTCCAGGTTCTCCGTAGACCGGGGGTACCCCCAACACGCCTGAATGGGAAACTCCTTGTGGGCAGCTTCCCCTCAAGATATTCCCAACTCGGGCCCGACACAAAGAAGAACTTTTGAGAACATTCCTTTATGCTTGAGTGACGCCCCTCGAGCGAAGTAATCTTTCGGCCATAAGACTGGGCTCGGAAGCTGACCTCGTTCCTCGGTCGGTAGACATGTCGATACACATAAAAGAACTCCCGGGATGTCAGGTCCAAATATTCTTCGGGAGTTTGCTTAGTACCATCCGATAGATGATACAACTGGAAATTAACAAGCGCCACGCGTTGGGATGGAGCTGCTACTAGGCCAGTCCAACGTAATGTAAAACCTCTTGGACTGAGTGACCGAATGGGAGGTGAAGGCCGTTGGCAAACATCAATTAGAAGAGAGCCATCCTCGTTGCAATGCCGTCAGAGTTCACTGCATGCTCGCTTCGAGGCATCTCCAGAACCACAGAATGGGGAATCTCATATTTAGAGCGGAATGCCCTGAGGTCAGCACCGGTGACGAAGGAAATCCAGCATCTTCCACTGAAGTATGGAGGAATAGAAGTGGCTTTGGGTGCCATCGTGACTGTGAGAAGGAACTCGAAGCGAACTCGAAGGAACAGAGGAGTAAAGTTGAAGGAGAAACGGAAGAACTCGACGAAATAGCAGACAAAGGTTGAAGGAAGAGTGGTCGAAGGAGAACGGTGGCCAGAGAAATGAAGGAATACGGCGGCTAGAGAAAAAGAAGAACTCGAGGGAAACTATAAGAGAGGAAGAAGAGGGGGAAATGGGTTTTTATAGCTGGGGAAGATGGGATGATGCACGGAAAGTGAAGTGGCTCTGACAATGATGACTCCAGTGAGAGCCACACGGATGCCAGCGGCCGAGGCTACGGTTCGAATGGCAGTCGTCACATCAGGCAAGTGGGAGGCACGAACCAATTAGGCCTTGGGGCTTGAAGACAAGAGCAGCCGGCATGTCCAATCAATCATCAGGAGAAGGAACTGAACGGGCGGTGAGTTACGCTCATGAAACTAATATTTTCACATTTGTATTGTTTAATCTACCTGATACTTGGATAGTTTGGTTGTTCTATCTGGACGGTTTGGTTTAATCTATCTGATTTCCTATATGATATTTGGATAGTTTGATTGTTCTATTTGATTTTATTTGGGATGATATGAGTCATGACAGTTCAGGTAATTTCTAAGTTCTAACTCCTCACCATCCAGATTTCCTAAATTTTGTAAATGGCAAATAAAATTTTGCGTTGTTCGTGCTACCAAACATCCATTGACAGTATTACTAAGTAAAAAATACTTGAGTAATCATGTAAGGGATTAAAAATAAGCTTACATTTTTTACTGTATTAATGTATGCTTACTGCTGTCTGCTAGTTTATCTTCTTGTGTCATGCTAAGTTGTTATGTTTATCTTATCTGGTTTTTAACTTGCAGCTTGCCTACTGCTGTACTTGAATCCCAGATGGTTTATTTTATTTCTCATATTGCTTGTGTAATTGTATTGTGTAATTATGTTAGAGATATGACATTGATGGTTGAGGCAGATTAAGTTTTGCATTTTTGTCAAACATCCATTGACAGTATTACTAACTTAAAAATACTTAAGTCATCATGCAAGGGATTAAAAATAAGTTTAGATTTTTTAGTGTATTGTATGCAGGCCAACAAGTTGGTGTCAAGATTTCTGGCTCCATTCATGAAGACTAAGGACTTTATTGAGTTTACTCCACATTTTTTGTTTTGAAGTTTAATGTATTAAGTTTCATAATTTTTTGTTGTAAAGTATTTTTTGATTTACTTATTCCATTAGGATGTCAATGTCATGTAATGTACCTTAGCCATAGTAGAGTCTTGAAAGTTTCATGATGTAAACTTGTATTTAATTTGTTATTTCATGTTTACATTTATTTAAAATTTTTATTATTTAATTTGCATTTATAGAAAAAGTTTCAATCTTGAGCCGAACTCTATAACAAACCAAGCTTCAAGCCAAGCTCAAGTTTAGTTTACAAGTAAACGAGCTCAATTTACACTTGAGGGCTGCTAGATATACACAGGAAACCCACAAAAGATCCCACACACACTTATGTGGCTCACTATTAGTGTGCCACGTGTCCATTTTCCCTAGCCCCCTATTCCCCACTTTTCCCACTTTTCCTCTCTCTCATCTTTCCCTCCTCAGCCGTGCACCTCACCCGATTCGGTCTCCCAGCCACAGCAATGCCGCCGCCGTCACAGCTCGTCGCCGGCCACCACCAGAGGTAGTTCCCCCTCACCGGTGACCTCTAACTAGACCTAGCCCCCCACAGTGCAGCCTCTCTCCCTCTCCTCCTCCCGAAATCGAGCCCCTCTCACACGGCTTCGCCCTCTCGCCGCTATCGCAGCCCATCTGCACCACCGCACCCAGCCCCTCATCGACGTAAGCTTCTCCCCTAGCCACCAGAGCCATTTTCTCTCTCCCTTCTCCCCGAGCAGCGTCTCCCTCTCTCGGTAAAGCACCACGAGCTTGCCGTGCACAGAAGCTCCCATCTCCCGCGGACGGTGCCACTTGGACAGCCAGCGGATTCTACCGTCCCTGAGGTGGTCGTTGACCACCATGGCCCACGTGGAGGTGGAGGTAGGCAGAGGCAGAGAGGAAAATGGAAAGGAGGGGAGGGGAGATGCACTGGAGGAGGGGGAAAAAAGAAAGAAGAAAAAAAAAAAAAAGGTCATGTGTGCCACATCAATGTGTGGGATCCCATTTTGGGATCCCTTTGTGGCTATAGTATTTTCCTTTACACTGTAGACCTTCCTTCAAAAATAAAAATTACACTTTAGACCTAGCTTAAAAACAAGCTGTGCCCAAGCTTGCTCGTCTTGTAAACGAGCCGAGCTGAGCTCGCACATCTGATGCTCACTCAATCACGGCTCATTTACAGCCCTAGGCTCTATAGATGAAACGTTTTTGAAGTATTAGGTGGGCACCGCTTGGTTGGGTTCAATGCCTAATAAAAAGGGCCAAAAGCAGCAAAAAAAAAGGGAGGAGAAAAAAAGAGATGTATGGCTGCGGGGAGGAGAGAAAGAATGCATGCATGGAGATTCCATCTGTCGGAGGTTCCCTCACTTCAACATAAACAGCTGAAGTAGAATAGAGGAACGCTTCGGTCGAGGTCGCGAGCGCAAGAGACTCTTTTCTTTTCTTTGGTTCTGCCTATAAATACTTTTTTTTTTCCATTTTTTTATTTGCTTGTAATTAATTTTGGATTGGTTGTTGTATGTCTGCGTGTGTATGCAGTAGTGCCATGGACAGAGGAGGAGCACAAACTTTTCTTGCTAGGCTTGTAAAGGGTAAGGAAAAGAGACTGGAGAGGGATTTTGGAGAAATTTCATAAAAACACAAACTCCAACACGGGTGGTTAGCCACACAAACGTTAACATTCGTTTGAGTGATTTAAGCAATGTTACCATTCCAAGTTGTGGACAGATTGAGGAGAAAGAGCAGCACAGAGCAGTGGTGAGAATTACAATGGATGCCTCGGAGCGGCAAGAGAGGAGCAAGAGCAGAGAGATGAAGGAGCAGAGCAATGGTCCCCAATTACAGTACTGGATGAGGGCAGTGGCGAGGGAGAGAGAAGAAGTAGTGGGGGGAGTGCCCTCAAGGAGCGGGAGGGAGTGGTGGTAGAGAGAAGATCACCGGGGGTGTAAACATTTCAAGTTTTTGGGTTTCCTCCAGTGCTATGCATGCATGATTTGAAAATTAAGGATGAAGACATTTCAAGATGCTATTAGGGCGTGTACAAATCCCTTTGTAGTACAAAGTTTGTACACTCTACATATACACACACCCTCTCACCACTATCCATGTCTATATATGTAGTGAATTTTTAATTTTGCCCCTGTCCTCTATTTCGGTCAATGCAATGTCACCCTCTTCCCTTCCATTGCAACCTCTCTTCTGAGTTCTCTCCCATTTCACCCACCGTCTCACCGATGTTTGTGAAGCACACTGAACACATGCTAGAAGAAATTGATCGAATGGTAAGTGCTCCTGTAGCTCTTACAATCTATGTTGAAATGGGTTTGGCCGACCAACATGAAAATATAAATTTGCACAGGATGTACCCTGAAAGAGATTGAGATATTGGAAGATGTGGAACACCCAGTTATTGGTGTCGATGGCAGCGATTTGAAATTGGAAAATGGAGAAGATGCAGCAGGCTTGGATGGTGTACAATTTAATATTTACACCACATCCGGTGTGAAGATTTTCTCTTTTTGTCAAAGTTGCGGTCCAGTGGATGTTTGGATGCTGTCATGCTGAGAAGTGAGAATAATTGGGGAATATTTATATTTCTTCCAGCAAGATGATCTGCAACAAGAAGAAGCATTGGATGTCAAAGGAATGTTTGGATGCCAAAGGAATCTATTACTTTGGTCTCCATTTAGGACTGGCAAGAGGCCAATGAACTATTAAGTGGCAGCTCTCAACTACTTTTTATTGATAGTTGCAAGTTGAGCCTAGAAATTTTGTGTTGGGTTGTCTCAATTTGTGGCTTGAATGGCATGAGTTGCTATAATCATATGCGGGTACATTTAACTGAATGAGTTTTGTTTGCCTTATATTTTTAGATTTATTGCTGTTTTGAAACTTAACCTTGCATTGCCTTATGATATCATGCTGAACGATTATCAGTGGAAGATTAGCAGGCGTGGAAGATTGATTTAAGACGTGTACTTTTGTTTAACCTACTTTATGTTGCATGTAAATTACTTTGGTTTGTAGTTGAACTATAGACAATCTGTTAGATAATGTTGTGTTTGGTTTGAAGGCAATTCTCTTAGTACGCATAAAGACATGAAATTCTTATCTTTGTAACTTCGAGTTTAGGATAATTGAGGGAAGATCTCTTAATGCCTGGGTGCTATTGAAGCTGATGCATCGATTACTTTCTTTGTTTTACTTCAGACACAATCTAAATCAATATGGTATACTTGTTTCCATTATGTACAAAAGTATCCCCTGCCATGGTGGTAAGAAAAGAATCTTTTCCAATTATTCAAGGCTCTATGGGAATAAACTTTTCGATGTTCAACAAATCTTCAAAACAGAAGATTGATATAAATAAAATATATAAAAAAAAAAAAAAAACAATAAGAAATATATATAGGAAGTCGAACAAAACAAAAAATCCACATCGTCTAGTCTACAACAAACATGGCAGACTTGAACTCCAAAGTAAAAATAAAAACATCTCAAACATCTACCACAAACTCGGACGGTTAATAAAACTCACGTATTACAACTTTAAACTCTTAAAAACTGCCACTTTACACCATCTACGAAGGTTTTACCGTCAAAATTGTGATGTGTCACCTCATTTTAATTTTATTGATCCCAACGACCATATTAATTTGAATTGAGTGTAAAGTATCAAAATTTTGGTAGTTTGAAGGTGCAATGCGTTAAGTTTTGATATTTTGGGTTGAAAAATGTAAATATGATCTGCAGTTTAAAGGCCAAAACAAAAAATTGCTTTAATGGAATTGATAATGCAGCATGTTGATTTATCTTGGAAGTAAAATACTCTCTGAGACCCCCATAATCTGCCCACACTTCTTCACCACTGTTTAAGGCCTTTTTTCATTGGATGCTACGTTTTTCACTACACACATTTTATGCGCTACATCTCGGTTTGGTGTTCGTATTTACCATTTATTGGGTTTTTTTCTCCTCTCTTCGAAAAGCATAGTCGTTCAGTTTCAGTGTTTAATGTGCACTCCCTAGCAGAGGAGGTCCTCGGTTCAGATCTGAAAGGGATGGTATGTGACATAACTAAAGCTGTGTACTTGCTACTTGGGTGGAAATCGATTTTGGACAAGTTTACGCGAAGAAGAATATGCGTTGATGTGGCAATTTCCAAACCTTAATTTACCACCCTCTTATTTCATAAGGTCTTTGTCACACGTCGCACGTCGTCGGTATATCTATAAGGATGGACTGAAGTCTTTGTGGACTTTGGTTTGGGGTTAATAAAGAATTAGAGAGTTGGGCTCATTGGCTTCAATGGGCTTGGATAGCTAATTTCTTTTACTTAATTTTATTGCATTTCTTAATATAGGCTAGGGCTGTGATAGTTAAGTCCAATTGCTTATATTCTCACTTATGTTCAATTGTTGTTAGTTTGAACTGGAAGGGTCCATGGCCTTTTCTTGACTTTCCATAAGGTCTTCACGGGAGTATATATATACTTAGTTGGATAGTGTAAGAAATTAATTTAGAATGATATAAAAACTTCTTTGTCTTTTCTCTCATTTTTACTCTCATTTTCTTGGAAGAGCTCTCTCATTTTTACTCTCATTTTCTTGGAAGAGCTCCTCTTAAAGAGAGCAAATCAGTGTCTTACTAATTTTGATTTGTGAGATGTGTTATAGTCTCTCTACCGGGATCGATGCCCGATGATGTGCTTCGATTATGTATTTTGTATTTTTTTTATATAAATATACAATGATTATTCTTACGTACCCCACTTTCTAACCTATTTATGAAAGATGTTATCAAGGAGAATGGGGCTTGTCGTTAGTCCTTGTTAACGATGATAAAGAGACCACCTTAATTTGTATGTATTAATTACTAGGCGGCTCATGAGACACGATACTACGAAGAAGGAGAAGAAGAAGAACACTATCAAGAACTAAAGTGCAAGCTTCATCAAGAAGTCAGGGCCTGGCCGGCCGCTTTATAAACGCTACTTGACTTTATAAAATATAACAAGGATCAACTGCTAATTGATAGCTCTTGTATCATTAGACGCATGCACTTCCACACATCTTTCCTAGTCTCTTCCTTTCCTTCCTTAATTCCTCACTTTCCGCAGCTGGTGTTTGTGTGTACGTGTGATGGGTGAATTGCCTCCAAACCTGAAACAATGGATGAGATTCAGTCCCACGGACGAGAAGGTCATCGATTTCTTGAGGTCCAAAATCACTGGGAATGATCATGAAGTTCACTTCATTTTCGAAGCCCAGAATTGCGGATGGGACCCCTGGGATTTGAGAAGTACTTATCTCCCTATTCTTCTTAGAGTACTGCATGCTAGGCATACCGGCAAATTCAAAGAGAAAGGAAAACGTGGCACAATTTTTTTACTGTTCACTTAAAAGGACAATTTTTGTTCTTGCCTATTTTTATTCTGAAAAATGCTACTTTGGCACAAATTGTTTAATGTTCACTTAAAAGTAAAATTTTTGTGCTTGTCCATTTTTATTGTGAAAAATGCTATTTTATCCACTTAACTGGTCTCCTCATTTTGACACTTCATGTATTTTAATTTTTTTTATTTACTTAATTGTTAAAGAAGTGATTATTAGTATATTGATATTTTTTTATATTTTTTAAAAATGTTTTAAAATAATAAAAAAATATGAATAGAAAAATTTAAAAGAAATGAAAAGGTCAATTTGGCCTAGCGATCACTTGGAGCGATGCTACTAAGGCAGAATAGCACCGCTATTTTATTCTAGGGGATTTTTCCTGTATTCCAAGCACTTTCTTTATTATTATAAACCCAGATTCATGTTTTTTTTTTTTTTTCTGCAGAAGTTTTTGATTCTTTGGCAGTACTTCGACCTGAAAAGTAGGAAAACTTAAGTCTTTTTTTTATGTTTATTTTTGGGAATTGTTGTTAGGATGTTCTGTCAAAGATTTTACTAATATTTTATGTTTATAGAACCCAGTTAGAAGAATGATTTAAGTTGATCATATCTTCAGGCTTAACGTTTCTCGGGATAAATTGTTAATTCAACATGAATATGAATATATTTTGCATGAATGACTTTTAATAATCAAGTTTTTGCCGTCAATGCAACTATTAATGCTTCTTTTGAGTTTCTTAGTACTCTCACACCTTTTAGTTTGTTTTGATAATAAAATGTGAAGAGACATGGATCCATATGTATGGGAGCCATATATAGTCTGCTAAAAGTGTTTTACTTCTACTACTGTCTTTGGCCCTCAAGATTTGTGCCTATTCTGGTGGGATATATGCGGCATAAAGATGGAGTATCCAGAGTGGTGGCTCTTCTTGCCACAGGATCGGAATGGGAAGCGATCGAAAAGGGCAACCAATGCTGGATTCTGGAAAGTGACGGGTCAGCCAAAGAAAATCATGTCGGACTCGGGATTGATTGGAAAGAAAAACTTTCTGGTATTCTATACAGGGACTCGTCCAGGCAATATAACCCATTGGGTACTGCACGAGTACTGCTCAACCGCAAAGGAACTCGATGGCACCCATCCTGGTCAGGTTGGTTTTTGGTCTCTATTTTGTGAAAAATGATTGGTTTGTTATATACACTCAGTTCGTTTAACTTTACTGTACCATCTGCACCATGCCATTCCTACGTGGCACTCGCATCACCTAAATAAATTGCAGACGGATGGTTTTGAGACAGCCGTGTTCAATCTACCACAAAAACAAAGTAGGGACGCCATTAACTGATGCAAGATGATAAAGCTCGATCTAAGAAAACTGTCTCAAATAACCGCAGGAAACATCTATCGTTCTTTTTCTTTTCTGGAATGATACATTTCAATGCTTGTCAATTGCTATAACGAATAACCCACGTCTTTGTCGGTCTCCCCAGCACTACAAATAAGGTATCGTACGTAGCATAAAAGTGATTGGAGTCGGTTAGATTTAGATGAGTTAAGATGATTTGTAAATAGTAGAATAAAAATTTAATTATTTATTATATTTTGTATGAAAATTTAAAAAAATTATTTTAAAATTTTAAAAAATTGAATTATTTATTATATTTTATATAAAAATTTAATAAAATTATAACAATGAGTTCAAGTGAATTTTGAATTCATAAGAAAGATCAATTAAATCTGGACTTAGACAAATGAAAGTCGCCAATAAAAGTCGCCCCGAGAAGTTCTGTACTAAGTCCCTGATCCACTCTATGCAGAAACCCTTCGTACTCTGTCGTTTATCTTGGAAACAGAAAAAGAGCGTCACAGATCCAAAGTTCAATTTTGCCAGGACTGCTGTTTCCTCTCCTGCCACAGCATTCGAAGTTCAAGCTGAAGCTACTACAATACCTCAGATTTTTTATGAAACAATATCTACCACAACACCTGTGGATTGTGTTGACGAAAGTGTTTGTGCTCACGCTGCAGAAAATCAATTGGGAGAAGATGCAGCTACCGAGGTGAGAATGGATTTGAGTTTCAGCTTCAACCTGCTATTCATTTTTTCCTTGAACTTTTGAAGCCGCAGTCAATTAATTTAAGCACTTCACTAATTCATTTATATTTTTTCCCGCAGGAGGATCTGCAACTAGAAGCAATGATCTCCGAGCTGCTGCAAAATCCTGTTGATTTTGAAATTTTGACCCCCACCTCGACTTCACCACTCAACAGATCTACTTCTGCAAAATCATTTCTTGAAGAATTCTTCTTGGAGTCTGATAGCTTCGGCATTGGCATCTTCCAAAATTTTCCCTAAAATAAACTTCGATGGCACAACATCAAACGCTATGCCACGCAGTAATTGTAACCATGTAAGAAAGTGAAGTTTCAGAAATGTAACATTTAGGTTACGTTTGGATATTGAACTGAGCTCAGTTGAGTTGAGTTTTTTATGAATAGTAATGAGTTGAGTAGTAAGGAGAATTATGTGAGACCCATCTAAACTAAGTTTAAAGAGTGTTTGAATGTTATGATAAGTTTAGTTCTTTTTATGAAAAATTGAAAAGGGTTGTGGATCCCACGTATAAAGATGTTTTAAGTTTGAAAAATGTTTTGGGTCCCATGTGTAAGAAGGTTTTGACTCAGCTTAAAATTAGACTGAATTCAGCTGAACTCAGTTGAGTCCAGTAACCAAACGAAGTCTTAAGGAAGGGCCACACTGCATCCGGTCCTATCTTTAAAAGTATTAAAAATAAGGGTAGTACTACTCATTTATTATTATTTGAAATTTTTTTATTTTTTAATCATTTTTAAAGTATTTTTTAATATCCTTAATCATTAAGAAAAAATTTAAAATATATATAATTTTATTAATAGTCTCTTCCTTAACCATTAAGTAAAATAAAAAATTAAAAAAAATCAAATACAAAAGAAATAGTAAATAAAAAGTAAGAAGATTGTAATCCTATCATTTTCTTACTAATAAACAAGGCAGAATCCAATTAACTACCTATCCACTTCATTGATAAGTCAACACGAGGTATCTCACGGAAGCAACAACTACTTAGCCGGTAAGGTAGGGGTGGGCAGCAGGAGCCCGCACCCACTACCCCGCACAGTCCAGACTCCATATAGGGGCGGGGGCCCCGCCTCGAAGGGAGAATGTCCAGCCGAGGTAGGAGTAGATTGACCCGTGGAGCCCCACTCCCCGCTCTGCTATCTATAAAAAATAATTTTTAAATATTTATATAAATAAATGTATTATATATAAATATATACAATTTGTTGAAAATTTGAAATTATATTCAAGTTATTGAATTGTGTTGACTAGACCAACTTTTTATATAAGAAATGAAGACAATACAATTCATCCTTAAATAATGTGGACCGGAATAGAATAGAAGAACGCGTTGAGTGCGAGAGGGCTGGATTTCTAGTGACGATGTCGTTCAACCCTTCGGTCGAGGTCGCGAGCGCAAGAGACTCTTTTCTTTTCTTTGGTTCTGCATAAAAATACTTTTCTTTCTCCATTTTTTGATTTTCTTGTAATTAATTTTGGATTGGTTTTTGTATGTCGCGTATATGCAGGAGTGCCATGAACAAAGGAGGAGCAGTCTTGCTAGGCTTGTAAAGGGTAAGGAAAGGAGACTGGAGAGGGATTTGGAGAAATTTCATAAAAACACAAACTCCAACACGGGTGGTTAGCCACACAAACGTTAACATTCGTTTGAGTGATTTAAGCAACGTGACGATTCTAAGTTGTGGGCAGATTGAAGAGAAAGAGCAACGCAGAACAGAGCAGAGCAGCAACGAGAATTACTATGGATGCCGCGGAGCGGCAAGAGAGGAGCAAGAGCAGAGAGATGAAGGAGCAGAGCAATGGTCCCCAATTACAGTCCTGGATGAGGGCAGCGGTGAGGGAGAGAGAAGAAGTAGATGCGGAGTGCCCTCAAGGAGCGTAAGGGAGTGGTGGCAGCTCACGGGAGAGAGGAGAAGCAGAGAGAAGATCATCAGGGGTGTAAACATTTCAAGTTTTTGGGTTTCCTCTAATGCTACGCGTGCATGATTTGAAAATTTAATGATGAAGACGTTTCAAGATGCTATTAGGGCTACAAAGCCCTTTGTACACTACATCTACACACACCCTCTCATCAATGTCCATGTACTGTATATGTAGTGAATTTTTAATTTTGCCCCCATCCTCCATTTCAGTCAATGCGATGTCACCCCATTGCAACCTCTCTTTTGAGTTCTCTGCCATTACGCCGACCGTCTCACCTCTGTTTGTGAAGCACACTGAACACATGCCGGATGAAATTGATCAAATGGTAAGTGCTCCTGTAACTCTTACAATCTATGTTGAAATGGGTTTGGCCGACTAACATCACAATATAAATTTGCACAGGATGTACCATGAAAGAGATTGAGATATTGGAAGATGTGGAACACCTAGTTATTGGTGTCGATGGCAGCGATTTGAAATTGGAGAATGGAGAAGATGTGGCAGGCTTGGATGATAGGAATTCAAGCTTGGCTTCATATTTGGGAAGAAAGATGAGGAATAAGATGTTGTTGATGAATCTGCAACTTCAAGGCCTTATCTTTCTAAAGCTTGGGAGGTTTTGGATAGAAGAAAGTCACAGAACCCATTGATAAATTGGAAAATTCCTACCTTTTTTTTTTCCCGACTCTTTCTATAACTCTAACTTGATGGTTTTGTAAACCCAGAACCATAATACACTGGGCCAGTCACACCATTAAATTTGTACCAAGCATGCCAGAATTACCCGGTGGATGCCATAACTTCAAGTATGCCTTCCACTTCTTCTTCAGTAATCTCAAGTTCCACTTCTAGTTCTGATTTCGTGCCTCTATGATTTATAGCAGCAGGGACCATATTATCCTAGTCATGAACAGCTTCATTGGCAGCAGGTGTTAAGTTTTGAGAATTTTCATCTGCTGGCTTCTACATCAAGACCATCCACCACCCAGAAAGAGTTTCCTATGCAAGACAAGGGACAGTGGTGGAGACGGAGAAATAATCTGGTAGGAATGGAAGAAGACAAGGGAAAATTCCTACCTTGAGCGATGACAATGACATGAAAAATAATCTGAAATGGTGGGCTTATTGAAGTCACAAGAAGAATACGGTCATACACATGCAAGGCCACCAGAATGACGCATCGTGAAGAAAACAAATAAATTGATGAGCTGTAAATACATATTGTTTTGTTAAAAGCATTTCATTAACCAACTCTTTGTAGCTATAAATAGCCACTGTACATAACAGAAAGATATACGGAAATTATTCCCTCAGTCCGCTCTGTACTTCTCTGTCATGCACATTTGCATTCTGTTATTTGCTTAATGCCTGCATGCATACGAGCCAGTTGGATCATCTTCTTCCTTGCATCTGCATCATTCTTAATATGATATCAGAGCAATGAACGACGATTCTGACGAAAATATGTCATCCAGAACTCAAAATAACCCCCAAAATCCCGTTAGTCCATTTTTTATTCAACCAGGTGAAGGTGCTTCTTCCTCCTTAGTCCCTGACCTGCTAACTACCGAAAACTATGTCACATGGGCGAGGACGATGCGCCGAGCTCTCAACATAAAAAACAAGCTTGGGTTCATCGATGGAACCATCACCAAGCCACCAAACACTGATCCTCTATGTGCTCCATGGGAACGCTGCAACGATATGATTATAGCATGGATATAACATTCGGTTAGCTCAGACCTTAGATTGAGCATTGCACATGCCGATACAGCTGAAACTGTTTGGAATGATCTTCAGGAGCGTTTTTCCATCCAAAATGCCCCTCGGATCTTCCAACTTGCCAAATCCATCTCATCCTCCACGCAGGATTCTGATTCCATCAGCCAGTACCACAACAAACTCAAGACATTTTGGGATGAGCTTGAAATTTATGAGCCCATGCCAACCTGCACTTGTGGTGCGGTCAAAACGTTGCTGGATTACACTCACACTCATAAGGTGATGCAATTTCTCATTGGCTTAGATGATTCATATAACTCTGTTCGTGCCCAAATTTTGCTTCAGGATCCCCTTCCACCTCTCAACCGTGTTCTATCACTTGTCCAACAAGAGGAGAGGAGACGGCAACTACACTCTGTTCCAGCTCCACTAGCCATGGCCACCAAGACCTCAGATAGTCACAATTCATGCCATGAACGACTCTTTTGCTCACATTGCAACCTTCCTGGACATTCGTTGGAACGCTGTTTCAAGGCAAACCCAAATTTGCCAGTCTGCTCTCACTTTCGTATACCTGGACACACGCGAGAGAAATGCTACAAGTTGAACGGGTTTCCTCCAGGACACAAGAACAGTTCGAAACACAAAGCCAATGCTAACCAATCTTCTCTTGCGCATGAGGAAATTAACCATAGTCCATCTCTCACTCAAGAGCAGTACTCTCAGCTCATTGCCTTACTCAACCCCAACCGCAGCGAAGCCATTACACCTGCTACAAACAATGTTAATGTCAACTCGCATCCCGTGTCTGGTATTTATTCTTCCCCTGACACACACATGCAAGCTTGTGCCACAGCTACTCAAACACCTTGGATAATAGACACTGGTGCTACAGATCACATGATCTGTAACACCAAATTTTTCACACACAATTTCACCATCATATCGTGCCTTTACCACATCTGTTTCCATTCATTCCGAACCCTCCTCCTACACTCAAGCCATCAAACACCCCATTTGGTGTGAGGCAATGAACCAAGAGCTCACTGCACTTGAGCTAAATGAGACCTGGACAATTGTTGATCTCCCCCCGGCAAGACATCGATTGACTGCAAGTGGATTTACAAATACAAATTCAAGGCTGACGGCACCATTGAACGTGCTAAGGCTCGACTAGTTGCAAAGGGATTCACCCAACGTGAAGGTATTGACTTCCACGATACATTCTCACATGTTGCTAAGTTAGTTTCAATTCGTTGCCTTCTAGCAGTTGCTGCCATCAAAGGTTGGGATCTCCAACAACTCGATGTCAACAACGCTTTCCTATATGGCGAGCTCGATGAGGAACTTTATATGCGACCACCTCCTGGTCACTATGCAGCCAAAACCAAACAAGTTTGCCGTTTACAGAAAAGCTTGTATGGCCTCCGTCAAGCTTCTCTTCAATGGAATACAAAACTGGCATCAACTTTAGCTGCATTCGGCTTCACTCAATCGAAGGCAGATTACAGCCTATTTACCAAATGCACAGATGACTCTTTTGTTGCCCTCCTCGTGTAGGTTGATGATATCATCCTCATGAGTTCAAATCCCAGCTCAAGTTCGGCTGTCAAACAGTTCTTGGCAACCAAATTTCGCATCAAACAACTGGGTCCTCTATGTTACTTTCTCGGCATGGAAATTGGACGTTCCAAAGCAGGCATCCAGATTTGCCAACGCAAATATGCACTAGACGTGCTCTCAGAAACAGGCCTCCTGGCAGCAAAACCTTCTCCACTGCCTATGGAACCGAATAGCAAACTCAAGAAAGATGCAGGTGAACCTTTTCATGATCCGACACTCTATCAAAAACTAGTTGGTAAACTGCTTTACTTGACTAATACACAACCAGATTTGAGTTTTAGTGTCAACTTGCTCAGTCAATTTATGGAAAATCCCCTTGTACCACATTATGAAGATGTGATCAAAGTGCTTCAATATATTAAAGGAACCCCTGGTCAAGGTATTTTTTTTCCTGCCAACTCAAAACTAGAGCTTATAGCTTATGCTGACACCAATTGGGCAAATTGCCCAGATACTCGAAGGTCCACCACCGGCTTTTGTGCATTCATTGGGACTTCTCTTGTTTCATGGAAATAAAAAAAACAGAACACAATTTCCAGGTCTTCTGCCGAATCCAAATATAGAGCAATGGCTGCCGTCGTCTGTGAACTCACTTGGCTTCGCTACTTACTCCGCGATCCACGTCTCACCATTGATGCACCCTCAACACTTTACTGCGACAATCAAGCCACTCTACACATTGCGGCAAATCCAGTGTTCCATGAGCGCACGAAGCACATTGAAATCGACTGCCATCTAGTACGTGATAAGATATCTGAAGGTCAAGTAAAAACAGCCCATGTCTTCTCCTCCTTCCAGCTAGCAGACTTGCTTACCAAACCATTACACTCTCCTACATTCAATCGATTATTACTCAAGATGGGAGTCATCAATATTTACTCTCCATCTTGCGGGGGGCTATTGAAGTCACAAGAAGAATACGGTCATACACATGCAAGGCCACTAGAATGACGCATCGTGAAGAAAACAAATAAATTGATGAGCTGTAAATACATCTTGTTTAGTTAAAAGCATTTCATTAACCAACTCTTTGTAGCTATAAATAGCCACTGTACATAACAGAAAGATATACGGAAATTATTCCCTCAGTCCGCTCTGTACTTCTCTGTCATGCACATTTGCATGTTATTTGCTTAATGCCTGCATGCATACGAGCCAGTTGGATCATCTTCTTCCTTGCATCTGCATCATTCTTAATAGGGCTCACACCATTTCTTCCTAACATGATGAAAATCTGGCAAGAATGGAAGAAGAGAGGTTGTGCCTCTTCAACACTCACCGTTTCATTAAACGGCTGCTTCTATGTCATATTCGGTGCGCATGGGTGCGCGAATTCGCTTTCAAATAGAGTTTTCCACAATTAATATTTACACCACATCCGGTGTGAAGATTTCTCTTTTTTTCAAAGTTATGGGTCCAGTGGATGTTTGGATGCTGTCATGCTGAGAAGTGAGAATAATTGGAGAATATTTATATTTCTTCCAGTAAGATGATCTGCACCAAGAAGAAGCATTGGATGTCAAAGGAATGTTTGGATGCCAAATGAATCTATTACTTTGGTCTCCATTTAGGACTGGCAAGAGGCCAATGAACTGGTAAGTGGCAGCTCTCAACTAACTTGTTTTGGTAGTTGAGCCCAAAAATTTTGTGTTGGGTAGTCTTAATTTGCGGCTTGAATGGCGTGAGTTGCTATAATCATCTGCAGGTGCATTTAACTGAATGAGTTTTGTTTGCCTTATATTTTCAGATTGAGAAATGCTTTTTGCAATTGGGTGGGGGAGTCGGCATACAATCGTGGCCCATATGGCTGTTTCATTTTCTTGAAAATAGAAAAACATGACGTTTTGATAAGAAACATCGCGACCCCGTTCTTCCTTCTGCTGCTCTCCTTCATCGCAACCCCCCCTTCTCGCCTTCACAATATCTTAGTTGGAAATCATCAGTTCCAGTCCTCCCAACTAATTCGACAGAGCACAATTTATTCTGAACAAGAAAACCAGCTCCATAGCCGACCAATCCAAGAAATTCAACACTATGCATCATAGAGAAATGCTCCATTTCAAATTCAACACTGGCCTTGGAGAAAGCCAGTAAGAACTAGGCAGTCATAGATGCCATTGGGGAACCTATTGAAAAGGGTCCATGGTACAGTGCATCACTTGCAGTAGCTCATAAGAGGCATTCTGTGTCTTGTACATTTCTTGTGTCTGGACCACAAGGCTCGGGAATTTTCCAGTTGAAGGCAGTCCGTAATGGAGATGACTCCATGTTCCTGGAAATGACGAGAAGCCTCAAACATTACGGATTAGTCTATTTGACTTCACTCCCCCAGCTTGTAAAGCATGCAAGCCTCAATTTCAAAAGTCACAGAATCCAGAGTAGAAATGAAAGTCATAGAATATGAGAATCCCCTCGAGCATCTGAGATGGAAAATTTATCAATTTATTTTATTATGAGGGCATCACGTCCAGTTCTAACACCGATATAATGGATGGGTACACCAACAAGTTCTTCTATCCTTGTACATACGCGGTACGTGCAGCCAATGGAAGGTCAGCATAGTTTCTGATAGAAGAAATATCACTCTTCCATCCAGGCAATACCTCATATTCCACCTTCAATTGCTCAAGAAGATGAAGATCTCCAGGGAATGATTTAATTGGTGTACCATTGATGTGTTTATATGCAACCCCCAACTGAATTTCAGGAAGCTCCGACAACATGACATCCAGTATGGTGACGAAAAGTGTACTACTGGTGAATGGCTGCTCAGACGAAGATGAAGACGAGACCCACGAAGAGCAGAACCCACGAAGATGAAGACGAGACCCACCGAAGAGCAAAACCCACAAAGACGAAGACGAAGACGAGACCCACGAAGACTAGAACACACGAAGACGAAAACGAGACCCACGAAGATCACCAAAATGTTCTCTTGAAGCTCATCTACCCACATCGAGAGACCCACATCCAGAGACCCCTACCTTCGAAGACGAAGAATTCGACTTGTTTTTGTCTTCTTTCCTAGTTTTTTACTCCTATTTTTGTCTGTTTTCCTTCTCTCTTTTTTAAGTGGCAGGCTAACACGTGGCAGCGACTCCCCGGCGTTTGCACCTCCCGACTGTACGTAGAAGAACTATTTCAGATTATTGCTATTTTGAAACCTAACCTTGCATTGTTCTTGATAGTTTGAGTCATTATTTTAAGATTTCTGAGGTGATCGGAAAAGAAAAAAAAAAGGCCTTCATCTTGGTACGTTGTTAAGTTCGGAATCCTGCACATAGTACCACCGTTGGAAGGGACTTCAAATCAGATCCTAGGATTTGATCATTGTCCAAAGAATGATTGACATTCTTTGGAAAACGAGGCTTAAGTACCGGATTGATCTTCTTTGGAAAATGAATCTGCTGGTTTATTTATATAAAATTAAAAATCTCGTCTCATCTTATATAATTATTATAATTTTTTCAAATTTTCACATAAAATATAATAAAAAATTCATTTTTTTCAAATCTCAAAACAAAAATAATATTAAAATAATATTTTATCTAACTTTTAATAAAATATCTCATCTCATCTCATCTGAGCTACGTAATCAAACCGGGCCTTAAGTACTGGCTCAATCCTAGAATCCCAAGATCTTCAAGTATTTTCAAAACAATTATTTCCCAACTAGTATCCCAAATCTCAACATATTTTGCTCAATTTCTAAATCACTTCCATTTCCATCTCCAGTATCTAACACCATATCAACACTATTTTTGAAGCAATTGCCAATTCCAAGTTTTGCCATTGAACCATAAGTCCATGTGAAAGCTCATTGGAAGTTGTTCAAAAAGGTTTTCTCCTGGACATGCATTTCTGGCCTCCAATCAATTTCTAGAAACCTCGCCTCTTTTTTTTTGAATCCCATCCAATGCATAATACTCAAAACAGGCAGATTCTAAATTCTAATATTCTGCCTATACCTCCATGTGCCCAGACTCATTATAATATAAAACCCTTTTCAATTGCTGGAACTTTACCCACCTGTCAAGAACTGAAGCACACAACTCAATATCCCAAATCCTTTTTATCATGTTGAAGAGTCTCACGCTCGAAAAAATACACCAGCCAAAACAGTCCACAACCCAAAAGACCTCCAAATCCTGATGTATCCAACAATTTCAATTTCTCCACATCTCTACCATCGAGCCAAAACCTAATGATGTCCATGAAACTTTAGCTTGACAGGCCCATGTTTCTATTATATTTCTCTCTCTTTATTTTTTTTTTAACAAGTGGAAGATGGTTTTACTGGAATAGTTGATATTACACCCAGTGGTGAAGGTGGTTCTAATTTTGCTTGTATTTTGTCGGATTTAGAGGAAAACGCGAGTCTTTTAGTACCTTTCTCCGTGAATATCCAAAATTCTATATCATCCATCCCTCCAGAAAAAATAAGGGTGACGAGTGCCAAGTATTTCATCTTGTGTGAATTGTCATTTGGGCATGTGGAGCATGATAAATTTGTCATACTTGTGGGTAATTTAGAGCGTAAGTACACCTTGTCATTCCGAACCACTTTGTTAAAAGATTGTATAAATTTATATAATGAATGGAAGCAAAAATTGAAGGCTTTGTTAATAGTCAAAGAGTTTGTTTAACTACCAATATATGGACATTGGTGAAAACATGAATTATTAAAGCTTACAGTCCAAATTTAAAGGGAGATAGTGGACAGGGGACTGGATAGGACCGGTCAGGTCTCACACCTCTGACTTGCCCACAAACACCAGATCATGGATTACGGAAGTGTACGACTCTTCGTATATAGGAGAGGGAAAATGGTAATTGTCCCCTCAGTGCTACAAAATTATCGTTTGAATATTTTATTTTTTTAAAAATTTATTTAGTGATTAAGAAAGTAATTATTAATAAAGTTGTATATTTTTTAATTTTTTTAATGATTAAGGATGTTAAAAAACATTTATAAAAAATAATAAATAAAAAAAAGCAAATTACATATTTGCACTAGCGGTATGCGCAACGGTAAGTGCTAGGCGGCCTCTAGCACCACCTTACAGGAGAGTTATTCTATTATCTTCCTTACACCGCATGTCTGAGGAAAAATAAAATAAAAACATGTATGTAGAATACAGATGATTAATAGAGTTTATATATATATATTAGGGGTGAAAACCGACAATATCGGTTTGGGTTCGGTCCAACTAGTTGATGGAGAGTGGTAAAACCAATCGGTGTAGTTTCGCCCGATTGCCATCTGTTCATCGGCGTGAACATCGATTCCCATGAGTCATACAAACTTCTCAACACTCAACAATATAGATTCAACAATAAACATCAACTATCCCATGAGAGAGAGAGAGAGAGAGAGAGAGAGAGATGAGAGACCTGAGACAGAGGCTTTGAGAGCCCGAGAGGGAGATGGCATCACCACATCGAATAGGAGATGACATCGCCGCATCGGAGAGGGAGATGGTATCGTCGCATTAGAGTGGGAGGCTTGGGGGTGGCTGCAGCTGGAGAGAATTTGAGAATGAGGGAAAATTTTCAAAGGAAGAAGGGCTCATTAGGGGTCTTTTACCCAAATTCAAAATGACGCCTGCGCCGTTGCATTTCTTTTTTTTTTTTTACAACTTGCGTCCTCAAAATGATGTTGTTTCACTCATTTAAGTGAAACGACGTCGTTTCATATATTTATATTTGAAAAAAAGAAACATAGCTTACGTCGGTCAATTCAGTGGTTTTTCCTTGGGTCGAACTGGGACTGAACCGGCTGATGTCTATTTTGCTTAATTTCTGTTGCCAGCCGACCAGTCCTCTGCCAGTTTCATGCTCCGGTGGCCAGTCTGAGTTGGTGCTGGTCAGTTTTCTCAACTCCTGTATAGCCTATTTGAGAAATGATATTTGCTGTCATAAATTAAGCATCGTGCTCTCCTTTTTAAAAAAAGTGAGTAAGTATGATATCTACATGAAAAAATTGATTTTTTAGAGGTTATATATATATATATATATATTAAGAGCATTCTCAATAGATTAACTAAAAGTTAAATCCATTGAGTATTTAGTTATTAGAGAACAAAATTTGATCACAATGGATTAGCTAAATTCTAAATAATTGGACTTTAGTTACAGTGACTTTCAAAATATTTTTCAAATTTGAAGGTTACTGTAAATAGACCAAATACATATTTGATCAATTATTTTTCTTTTATCTTTCTTATCTACTTCATATGAAACAACATAATTTAATTAGAATATGATTACTAATTCACATATAATAAGTAGAATGATAAAATATGATAAAATTAAATAATCTAATAATTAAAAAAATATTTTTAAAGCAATATTATTTTATTACTATATAATGAATAAATGAATAATCCAATGTGAGAATTTGATGTGAATAGAATAGTTAAAGTCAAATTCATCTCTTATTATTTTATTATTATATAATAAAAAAAATAACTATTCCAATGCTAGAATTAGAATAATCAAAATCAAATTCATCTCATTTTAACTAAAAATGTCATTTAATTTTAACTAATCTATTTAGTGTGCTCTTATACTAATAAACAGTAATTTTATTCGACAATTTTTATTTCGTTTATGCCCCTATCTGTCAGTGTGATGAGTGCAACTACAGGTTTGCCCCTCAGTACTCCTGTTATTTGTCTCCTCTCTCTCGCCCAAAAGGCAAAAACCACAAGCCCTCCTTCCAACCCAGCCATGCCGCCGTCTACAGCACCGCCTCCACCGTCTTGCCTCGCCGGCGACAACCCCTCCTCCCTTTTGGCCTCACTCTCATAGTCACTCTCTCTCTCACCACACCTCGCCGATCGACTACCTTTGCCAGCCATCTTCGTTTCAAGTTCCTCTCTCTTTCTCTCAGCTCTGCCTCTCGGCTCTCTCTGCTTCGATTTTTCTAAGGCTCTAACTTGCCTCTCTTATTTTCTTTATTTTCCACTTTTTTCAGTCACTCAAGAACACAAAAAGTCTGCATTTTCTTCCTGCAGGAAAATGGACATAGTAAAAGAATGGCCCCATTTCAAACTTGTCCAATGGGCCGGCCTGGGTTGCAAGGAGTTTCATCCACTCCATCGTGAAGAGAGTTGTTACGCTGGATTGGATCTTCCAGGTCTTTCCTCATCTAATCACAGAAGCTTGTGAACATGCCTTTAAATTTAAAGAAATTACTTTAGTTGCAAATCTAAAGGTCATTATGACTTTAGTAGCCACTCCATCAGTATGTTTCAGAGCTCGAAAATAGACTAGAAAATGAAGAAAATGTTATCCAATTCATCTTTCATGGCTGTATGGTATTTCGGAAGTGTAGCTGATCCGGCTTGGTGGGTTTGCTAGCTTATAACGGATGGGCTGTGCTAGGGTTTCTATCCTACAAAGATTGGAATTCTAAGACATGGGCTATGCCTATTGCTATCAATAAAAGTTTCTGCTTGCCTAAATAAAAAATAAAAAATAAAAAAAATAAAAAAAAAAAGAATTCTTAAGTGTGTGAAATCAAGGTCTGGGGTTGAGTGTTTTTTTAATACTAGATGAACTGCTGGAAGTCAGACAATGAAAAAAGACATAGGCATTGCGCATACTTTTTGCAGAATCCAACCTGTATATGTTGTTGATGTTGCTGATGCAATTGTTGCAGCCTTAAAAGATGATGGCACGAGCATGAGAAAAGCTTATGAGCTTGGTGCACCAGGGATCTTTACTACCATACATGAATTGGTAAAAATTCTCATCCTTAATGTTCTGGCTTTTTTTTATAGGTAAAATAAAGTTTTATTAATAAAATAAATTGTTCTGCCTGTTGCATTGGTATGATCTGATTTTTACCAAGATCTTGGCATGCTGTAAGCGGACGTTATGTATGACATGATTCGGGAATGACCTCGCTACGTCAAAGTTCCTTTCCCTCTTGCAAAGGTACATATATAAACGACAATATATTAAGGCTATTGGGAATGAATCTTTTGAATACTATCGTTCAGTGACATTGACTAACTCATTTTCAGTTTTTATTGCTTTATATGTGTGGGTTTGTTGGCCTTCAGCAACCCTTATTCAGAATATCTATAAGTGATTAATTTATCAAACATGAAAAGTTTGTGCTGAGCATCTTGACATATCATGATGTACAAGTAACCCTTCATTAGTGCTATTTGCCAATCAGCCACGATCAACTTTTTTTGTTGCCATATATTTTGGGCCATGGGCAATGCTTGTGTCTTTGATTGTGTGTGCTTATCATTTGGTCTTAGATGCTGGAGTGGTTTTACCATGTGTGTTATATGCTAACTTTCTTAATTACTCTATGTGCATAAATGTTTTTAGGCTCTTGCAATGCCACGAGAAATACTTCTTAAAAAAGTTCCCTTTCCATTACCCAATTCTGAAATTTTCAACCTAGATTAGACCCTTGCATTAACTGCAGATACAGTCCTGTCGGAGAATGGTGAGTTCAAATAATGTGTTCAAATAAATGTTATCCCATGACCTTTCACTTTCATTCTTCTTTCCATGCTTGTTGTCTTATGACCTCTCCTTTTTTTTGGGTTAATCAGTTTTCCCTCTTTTTTGATAAGTTAATTAGTCCTCCCTTCTGGTTGCCTTATTCTATCATCTCTTGATTTCTATGATTGGATCTACAACTTTGACTTTCAATGATCTTGGGAGTACACCTCATAAGCTGAAAGGGTACCCTGTCACGTACCTTATCCAGTATGGTAAGAGGGGCCCCAAATTTGGCTCTACGGCCGGTGAATAATTCTCTCCTGATGCATGGCCATGAGGTTCTATGGGTTTCTATCCTAAATGTTTTTAGTTCATCTGGTTGAAGACTTTGAGAAGGCTTGTAATACCTCCGATATTTCTTTTAGCAAATTAAAATAGATTTTTGAGTGCATGAATGATGTATCTTCCATTCATGATGTAGAATTCACATGTGTGTTTGATAAAAATTATGATTAATAAAAGTCAAGATACTTCGTCTCTACATATTTACAAAAGTTTTCATATAATTAAATTCTAGATCTCCTTCATAAAGAGAAGGTACGATAGACTTTGGCAGTCATTTTTTTTTAACTCTTTTGCTTAAAATAAGAAAATGAAAAATTTATGTGAAGAGTGCCTCCTTTGCTTCTAACAAAATGATCTTTAGTGGTAGATAATTTCTTTCATGTCTGCCCTTAGTTGACCGTCACCGATCTAACTTTTTTGCTTGTGAATGGTTTAGGCAGTACTTGATTTTGTTCTTTTCTCTTTTAAAGACCTGCTTGACTATAATTGATTTAAGGTTTGAAGTAATGATAGTACTCCAACACTCCCAAATACTTGGTATTGCTGCATCCATTAGCAATCATTTCTGCATGCTGTATAGCTATAATTCCTTAAGAAATCAAGGGAAAAGGGATGAAAACTTGAAGAACCCAAAAAAGAAAAGAACTAGCTGCTGTCTGCTATAGTTGAAGATGACTGATAACTGCTGCATAATATGCATGAAAATTTACCTGCAGAGAATACTGAAATGAAGTAATTTGCTATGTTCTAAGCTATTACAGCTTTAATACCAATACCTTTATGTTGTATGTAATGAATACATTTTTTAATCAATTTGTGCTATTATCTGCTTCTACAACAGAGGATTTTTATGTTCTGATTTTCTTTTCTTCCAAATGCCTCGCACGTTGAGCCACTACTGTATATATATATATACACATATACACCACTAGGTAAGAGTTTACGTGCAAGTTACGTATTCCCTGTCAAAAGTGCTTTCGAATTTTCGATATGGTCAATATGAATTTTAAGATATATATATATATATGAATTATAATTTATAACAACAAATATGATAAATGTAAAGATAAGTCTCATCACGGTATAAATTTTCCATCAGACCCAATGAGCCTGTTATGTAGCTCAGGTTCCTAACCCAAAAAACTGGGTAAGAATTAGACGAGGTAAGAATCCAACAAGTCCTTAACGGCTTAAGAGAATGCGATAACCCCTTGCGGATCAGATAAACTACGAGTAGCGAGAGGAAAATTCAAATAATAAGCCCAACTTAATTTCAATTAAAGCATAAATTAGTTACAAGGCCTCAAGGGCGGGCTCTTCAGTCTTCACCGCTCTATATTTGTGACTTTGTCCATCGATTATCACTTTGCTGTTTACTCAACCGATATCAGGCAATTCTTCTAACTTAGGAATTGGAGATGTTTCTATTTTGGAACACGTCTCGAAAACCTTGCTTTCTATTATTTCGCTTGTACAAAGGTTCTCTTATGTTTTGATTTTTTCATTTATGAGTTCTTTATATTTTTGTTCATTTCCACGAATAACGCAAATCATGAAATTTGTCTATTTGAAAACCATGTAGAGAATTATTTGTTGTGTCTTTTGATGTATTTATGACGCATTTTTCTCAAATATGTTTTCTTTATGGCAATGATAAAATGAATAAATGCATGTTGCCTTGGCATGACCCTTTCATTTTCTTTTTTCTCTTTTTTTAAAGTTTGAAATTAACACAAAATTAGTTCAATTTTGGATTATTTCCAAAATCATCCTGATAAGTTTTGATATTATGCCTAGGGCTAGGACACGTGAAGCATGTCGATTATATCTGAGAGTTATTTTTTTGTTATGTATACATTAACTATTTGGAAGGTTTATTGAGATTTCTTTTTATATATTTATTGGAAGACGGAAAATGATTTTTACAGTTTTAGAATACGTAAATACTACATAATTCATTTAATTAAAAATATAAACAAACGTAAAACTCAAATGAAAAATTCTACTTTTTAATGGTGGGTTCTAATAGTATTATAGTGGATTTATAAACTATAAAACTATATCTAATATTATTCTATTTTATCAAAGAAAAAAGAAACATTTAATTAGCTCTATTTGGATATCAAAACCATCTCAACCCATCTCAACTCATCTCATTTCATCATTATAATTTTTATAAATTTTCATAAAATATAAAAAATAATTCAACTTTTTCAATTTTCAAAACAAGAATAATATTACGACACTTTTGGATCTTGTTTATGGTACTCATTTTGATTCAGACTGATGTTATGACAATTTGATATAAAAATATGAAATATATTTATCTTTTGGGATATAGCACTTGGGTACACTGTGTATTGCTTTGATGGAATTGATAATGCAGCATTTTGTTTTATCTTGGTAGTAAAATAATAAATTGAAAATCAAGGACTAAAGTGCAAGCTTCATCAAGAACTCAGGGGCTCACTTGGCTCCTTTGTAAACGCTAATTGACTTTTTAAAATATAACGAGCATCAACTGCTAATTGCCGCATGCACTTCCACACATCTTTCCTCTCTTCAAGTGCTTCCTTCCTTAATTCCTCACTTTCTGCAGCTGGTGTTTGTGTGTGTGATGGGTCATGAATTGCCTCCAAACCTGGTGTTTGATCTCCATTGTTATCAAGAAAGCAAGGTTGAAACTTTTAACTTCCAATACTTTTAATACCATTCTAATAAGTAAGAACTTAGAAGAAATGACAGCAGACAAATCCATTAAACAGTACAAAAAAATGGACTTTTGTGACTATGTGTTTGCGACGAAAAGATTATTTGTAACCGATTTTAATTGTAACTAGTTATTTTGCTGGAATTAACTAGCCACAAATAGCAGTTTTCTTGTAGTGAAAAATAAATAATAATTAATATACGTACAATTTTTTATACAATTATATTTTAAGAAGATAAAATTTTATTTATAAACAGGTATAATAATTTACTTAGTAAAATATTTACATAACATGATTTGATTTTAAAAAAAGTTCTTAAAATTTGAATCAATTTCTGTCATATAAATAATGTGGATATTGTATAAAATAATATTACTCTCATTTGACAGTTAGTTATATTTGCGGATGTCTCATCATTATTAGAAGAAAATATGTAACTGCTTATTAACACTATGAGTCAAAGAGTAATGTTTATTCATTTGGACCGATGATGCATTTAATTTTTTTTTTATTTTATTTATTGATTAAAGAAATAATTATTAGTGTATTAATATATATTTTTAAAATATTTAAATATGTTAAAAAAATGTAAAAAAATAAAATTTGTATTAGTAGCCGCCTGCGGCACACGAGCACTACCCATGGTCAAATGGAAAGGATGATACGACAACAGATCGAGACTTCTAACTCGGAATCAACAAACTGAACTCGAATTTAAAGAACTATTTTGATAATAAATTAAAAATGAAGGACTAAAGTGCAAGCTTCATCAAGAAGTTAGGAGCCTGATTTATAAAAGTGGCTGGACTTTATAATAAAGGGACAAGGGTCGATTGCGTGCTTGCAGACAACTCTCCTCTGTTCCTTTCATTCCTTAATTCCTCGCTTTCTGCAGCTGGTGTTTGTGTGTGTGATGGGTCATGAATTGCCTCCAAACCTGGTGTTTGATCTCCATTGTTATCAAGAAAGCAAGGTTGAAACCTTTAACTTCAATACTTTTAATACCATTCTAATAAGTAATAATTCATAAGAAATGACAGCAGACAAATTCATTAAAAATAAATAATGATTAATATACGTACAATTTTTTATATAATTATATTTTAAGAAGATAAAATTTTATTTATAAACCGGTATAATAACATAATTAGTAGAATATTTACATCGCATGATTTAATTTAAAAATATATTCTTAAAATTTAAATCAATTTCTATCATATAAATAATATGAATATTGTGTTCTACTAATCAGTTTGTAAATAAAAACAATTAAAATATAAGTACTTGTGAAAAATAATATTACTCTCATTCTAAAAATAGTTGTATAAACGACGGTAAAAAGGTTTGCATATCTATCATACGATCACATCATTTGACAGTTAGTTATTTTTGCGGATGTGTCATCATTATTAGAAGAAAATAACTGCTTATTAACACCATGAGTCAAAACATAAGAGTTCACAATCTCTACCACACTTCACATTTTTTAAATTTTTTAAAATTTTTAATATTTTTTAAAAATTTTATTTTGATTTTATTCTTTTTAAACTATTTCAAATTTTCTATTCACTATTCATATAAAAAATATTTGATAAAAGAAAAAAATTAAAAAAATTAAAAAAAAAATTATGGAGTGTGGAGTATGGATGAATAGTAGGAGGTTGTGAAGATTTTTTGAAAACATAATGCTACTTTACCTCACCTCTTCACTTTAATGCATTTAATTTACTTATTAAAGAAATAATTATTAGTGTATTGATTAATTTTTTTAAAAAATATTTAAATATATTAAAAAAATATAAAACAAAAAGAAGAGGAAGTAAAAAATAAAATTTGTATAGGCCACGACACCACCCAAAATGGGAATGATCGGTCAACAGGGCCCCAGTCCTGACTTACGAACGTAATGAAATGAAATTGGCGGGCGCTGACGATAAAAGTGCTGGACTTTCTACAAATATAATAATTAAGGAAGCAAAGAAACAGAAAAAGTTGTGATTTGCTCTGTTTGTGGAAGACTTTCCTTTGTTTGTGGAGCCAAGAGGCAAGAAGAGAGGATTTGCTCCACTTCCACACAACTTTCCTCTGTTTCTTTGCTTCCTTAATTCATCACTTTCTACTCACTTTCTACAGGTGTTTGTGTGCGCGATTTGCTCCACTTCCACACAACTTTCCTCTGTTTCTTTGCTTCCTTAATTCCTCACTTTCTACAGGTGTTTGTGTGTGTGATGGGTGAATTGCCTCCAAACCTGACCCAATGGATGAGATATAGTCCCCCGGAATTGAAGATCATGGATTTATTGAGGGCCAAAATCACTGGGAATGATCATGAAGTTAAATTCATTTACGAAGCCGAGAATTGCGGACGTGACCCCTGGGATTTGAGAGGTACGTGTCTCACAATGGTAGATTTGAAAAGTGAGATGAAAATTTTTAATTTTAGATGAAAGTTTAAAATATTATTTTTTAATTTTATTATATGTATTAGGATTTGAAAAAGTTGAATTGAGATTGAAAAAGTTGAATTGTTTATTATATTTTATATGAAAATTTGTAAAAAGTATAATGATTAGATGAGATTAGATAAAAATTTTGTATTTTATCTTTGTATCGAAACTGCTAGGCATACTGCCAAATTCACGGAGAAAGAAAAACGGAGCACATATTTTTTACTGTTCCTGTAGAGTAAAATGTTTGTGCTTGCCCGTTTTTCTTCTGGGTGAATTTGTCCGTATTCCAAGCACTTTCTTTATTATTACAACTTTATTATTACAAACCCAGATTCAATTTTTTTTTTTTTTTTAAATGCAGAAGTTTTTTATTCTTTGGCAGTACTTACTACTTCGACCTGAAAAGTAGGAAAACTTTAGTATTTTTTTTTTTATGTTTATTTTTGGGAATTGTTGTTAGGATGTTCTGTCAAAGATTTTACTAATTTATGTTTATAGAACCCAGTTAGAAGAATGATTTAATTTGATCATATCTTCAGGCTTAACGTTTGTCGGGATAAACTGTTAATTCAACATGAATATGAATATATTTTACATGAATGACTTGTAATAATCAAGTTTTCACCGTCAATTACTGTTGCGATCATCAAGAACGATGAAAGGATACGATTTAAAGGACGATGAATATGAATTTTGGTGAAATAAATGAACTTATTTAGTACTTCTTCACTCACTTCGGTTCGGTCCGCCTTGAATTTGCAACTATTAATGTTTCTTTTGAGTTTCTTATTACTCTTTCTCACCTTTTAGTTTGTTTTGATAATAAAATGTGAAGAGACATGGATCCATATGTATGGGAGCCATATATAGTCTGCTAAAAGTGTTTTACTTCTACTACTGTCTTTGGCCCTCAAGATTTGTGCCTATTCTGGTGGGATATATGCGGCATAAAGATGGAGTATCCAGAGTGGTGGCTCTTCTTGCCACAGGATCGGAATGGGAAGCGATCGAAAAGGGCAACCAATGCTGGATTCTGGAAAGTGACGGGTCAGCCAAAGAAAATCATGTCGGACTCGGGATTGATTGGAAAGAAAAACTTTCTGGTATTCTATACAGGGACTCGTCCAGGCAATAGAACCCATTGGGTAATGCACGAGTACAGCACAACCCTGGAGGAACTCGATGGCACCCTCCCCGGTCAGGTTGGTTTTTGGTCTCTATTTTGTGAAAAATGATTGGTTTGTTATATACACTCTGTTCGTCTAACTTTAGGCCTTGTTTGTTTTCAAGACTAAAATTTAAAATTTTGAAAATTTTAAAAACTTCCTATTTCATTATTATAATTTTTTCAAATTTCCATATAAAATAAAATAAACAATTTAATTTTTTTAAATTTTAAAATAAATATAATATTAAAAAATATATTCTAACAATATTTTATTCAACTTTTTAACTTTAATCTTAACTCATCTCATTTCTAAAAACAAACGAGGCCACGTACCATCTGCACCATGCCATTCCGACGTGGCACTCTCATCACCTAAATAATTTGCAGACGTACGGTTTTGAGACAACCGTGTTCAATCTACCACAAAAACAAATTAGAGACGCCATTAACTGATGCAAGATGATAAAGCTCGACCTAAGAAAACTTTTTCTATCGTTCTTTTTCTTTCCTGGAATGATACATTTCAAAGCTTGTCAATTGCTAGAACGAATAACCCACGTCTTCGTCTGTTTCCCCAGCACTACAAATAAGGTACGTGGCAGCTCTGTTGAGTTTTAGATTAAGCCTAATTTGTTTTTAGAGATGAGATGAGTTGAGATTAAAGTTAAAAAGTTAAATAAAGTATTGTTAGAATATATTTTTTAATATTATTTTTATTTTAAAATTTAAAAAAGTTGAATTGTTTATTTTATTTTGTATTGGAATTTGAAAAAGTTGTAATAATTAGATGAGATAAGATGAGATATATTTGAAAAAGTTGAATTGTTTATTTTATTTTGTATTAAAATTTAGAAAATTGTAATAATGAAATGAGGTGATATGCTTTATGAAAACAAACTAGGCCTAAAAATAAAAACTAATTTACCATCACAACACATATTTTTTAAAAGTAGACCAAGCACATAAATGCAAATGATAGACTTCATCTTATCACCTTTTTACTATTTTATAATGTATTTGAAATTTTTTATTTTATTTTAAGTATTTTTTTAACATCTTTAATCATTAAGAAAAATTAAAAAAATATACAACTTCACTAATAGTCACTTCCTTAACTATTAAATAAAAAAATTTATGTAAAAATTTTAAAAAAATGTAATGATTAAATGAAATGAGATAAAATCTTTAAAAAAGTGAATGAGGCTTAGGTAAAGCGTTTACATAAAATAAATAAAAAAGATCAATTAAGTTTAGACTTACACCAAAGAAAGCCAACAATAAAAGTCACCCCGAGGAGTTCTGTACAGAGCATTCATATTGGTCTATACATCTCCATATGTAAAGTCATATTTGTATAATATGAGTCTAAATTCCTCTATATTAACTTTTACATCTCTAAATATTTAACTAGTTATGAATAATATCTATATAAATTTGGACATCAACTATTCACTTTGTATTTTATTATATATGGAATTGCTAAATTTGGATGCATGAAATTGTATTAATACATGTACTTGGATGCTATGAAATTATATTTAGGTAAAAAATTAATAATCATAAAACAATAGCTTTTGTCTCAATAATGTATAAGTTAATGTTAAAATTTTACTTGAATGGCAAAGTGAATATATAAAAAAAATGAATTTGTATATGCATTGAATAGACCAATAGTAATGCTCGGATTCACTTTATGCAGAAACCCTTCGTACTCTGTCGTTTATCTGATAAACAGAAAAAGAGCGTCACAGATCCAAACTTAAATTTTGCTGGAACTGCTGTTTCATCTCCTACCACAGCATTCGAAGTTCAAGCTGAAGCTACTACAGCACCTCAGATTTTTTATGAAACAATATCGGATTGTGGTGACATATGTTTTTGTGCTCACGCTGCAGAAAATCAATTGGGAGAAGATGCAGCTAACGAGGTGAGAATGGATTTGAGTTTCAGCTTCAACCTGCTAGCTATTTCTTAAAATTTTGAAGCCGCAGTCAATTAATTTAAGCACTTCACTTATTCGTTTATATTTCTTCCCGCAGGAGGATCTGCAAGCAGAAGAAATGATCTCCGAGCTGCTGCAAACTCCTTTTGATATAGGAATTCCCTCCTCGACTTCACTACTCAACAGATCTACCCCAACATCTGTAGATCGTGGTGACAGAAGTTTTAGTACTCACGCTTCAGAAAATCAATTGGAAGAAGATACAGCTACCGAGGTGAGAAAGGACTTGAGTTTCAGCTTAAACCAGCTATTTCTTAAAATTTTGAAGCCGCAGTCAATTAATTTAAGCACTTCACTTATTCGTTTATATTTGTTCCCGCAGGTGCATCTGCAAGTAGAAGAAATTATCTCCGAGCCGCAGCAAAATCCTGTTCATTTAGAAATTTTGAACCCCTCCTCGACTTCACTACTCAACAGATCTACCACAACACCTGTCGATCGTGGTGACAGAAGTTCTAGTGCTCACGCTGCAGAAAATCAATTGGGAGAAGATACAGCTACCGAGGTGAGAAAGGACTTGAGTTTTAGCTTAAACCAGCTATTCTTTTTTTTTTTTTTTTTTGCCCCCTGAAAATTTAGAAGCCGCAATCAATTAATTTAAGGACTCAACTTATTCGTTTATATTTCTTCCCGCAGGAGGATCAGCAACTACAAATGCTAATGTCCGGGATGTGGCAAGATCCTGCTGTTTTTGAACTTAGTGATATTTTGAAAGAAAATAACTAAAAATATTGTATTGTTTGTGCATTCTCATCTCATTTCCTATATCACTGTTATTCCTAAATTATAGGAAAGAATTTAGGAAAAAGTTGAAAAACTCCCTCCCATCTCTATTAGCATATATTGTATATATTGTAGTTAATTTCACATTACTTACCTACACTCACGTGCACTATAAGTTAGAATACTCTTTAGTTATTTTCTTGTCCCAGCATATAAACCATATGTACATATTATTCAATTATTCAATGAATTGAGGTATATTCAGAAATATTTCTCTCAGTTTCTATCTCTCTCGATTTCTCTCTTATCATGGTATCAGTTGCAAATAAACCCTAGCCGCTGTCATGACATATTCGACTAACGATACGCCCCCTTCTCGCCCTCCACCCCCACCTCGACCCCCTTTCGCTCCTCCTCCCTCTGTGGATTATTCGAATCCATACTACCTTCAGAGTGAAGATCATCCCGGTGCGATACTCGTTTCCCCACCCCTCACTGGGGATAATTTTCTCACATGGAACCGATCCATGTCTATGGCGCTTATTATGAAAAATAAACTCTGTTTTGTTGATGGTGTTTTGCCCAAACCTACTGAGAACGATCCTATGTAGCACGCTTGGATTCGGTGCAATATGGTTGTTCTTCCTTGGTTGCTTAATGCTCTGTCCAAAGAAATCGCTTCCTTTGTTCTTTACATCGATTCTGCGGAAGAGATGTGGAACGATTTGAAGGAACGGTTTGCACAGAGCAATCGGCCTCGCATCTTCTAGATTCGGAAGGCTATTGCCTACTTGCTACAAGCCGATGCCTCTGTAAATTCTTATTTTACACGATTGAAAAGTTTTTGGGAAGAAATGGTTCATTTTCGCCCTATGCCCCTTTGTTCTTGTGGAGCTATCAAACGGATTGTTGAATATCAACAAGAGGACTATGTCTTGCAATTTTTAATGGGACTTAATGAGTCTTATGCACATTTACGTAGTCAGATCTTGCTTTATGATCCTTTTCCTCCGATTAACAAAGTGTTCTCGCTTATCCTTCAAGAGGAAAAGCAGCGAGAAATTTTTTCTGATTATTTATCTTCTAATGAAGCTGTTGCTATGTTGACTAATCGTGATTCTAGTCAGATGAAGGTTTCTGTTGTTGGATCGGGGACTGGTAAGCCATCGGCTATCCGTAAGGATCGCCCTTACTGTACTCATTGTGGCCTCTTAGGCCATACCATAAATGCTTTAAGATCCATGGTTATCCACCAGGATATAAAGCAAAGTCTCAAAACCCTAATCAGGCCACTGCCAATCTTGCCATTGCTAACCAATCTGTTCCTGATTCGGTTATGGTTCCACCTTTTCCCTTTTCCCCCGAGCAATGTCAACAACTTATTAATTTTTTCCAAACTAAAACTAATATCTCATCTGTGAATCAAGTAGGTACAATACCTCCTGATGTTATTAGCTCCATTGCACCAACCCAACCAACATCACAATATAAATTTGCACAGGATGTAAGGTGAAAGAGATTGAGATATTGGAAGATGTGGAACACCCAGTTATTGGTGTCGAATGTTGATGGCAGCGATTTGAAATTGGACAATGGAGAAGATGCGGCAGGCTTGGATGGGGTACAATTTAATATTTACACCACATCCGGTGTGAAGATTTTCTCTTTTTGTCAAATTTGCGGGTCCAGTGGATGTTTGGATGCTGTCATGCTGAGAAGTGAGAATAATTGGTGAATATTTATATTTCTTCCAGCAAGATGATCTGCAACAAGAAGAAGCATTGGATGTCAAATGAGTGTTTGGATGCCGAAGGAATCTATTACTTTGGTCTCCATTTTGGACTGGCAAGAGGCCAATGAACTGGTAAGTGGCAGCTCTCAACTACTTTTTATTGATAGTTGTAAGTTGAGCCCAGAAATTTTGTGTTGGGTTGTCTCAATTTGAGGCTTGAATGGCGTGAGTTGCTATAATCATTTGTGGGTACATTTAACTGAATGAGTTTTGTTTGCCTTATATTTTCAGATTTATTGCTGTTTTGAAACCTAACCTTGCTGTTCTTGACAGTTTGAGTCATTTTTTAAGATTTCTGAAGTGATCGGAAAAGGAAAAAAACAGGCGTTCATCTGGGTTGTTAAGTCCGGAGTCCTGCATAGTACCACCATTGGAAGGGACTTCAAATCAGATCCTAGGATCTGATCATTGCAATCCAAAGAATGATTGAGATTCTTTGGAAAATGAGGCTTAAGTGCTGGATTGATCTTCTTTGGAAAATGAATCTGCCTGGTTTGGTTATACAAAATTAAACTATCTCATCTCATATAATTATTATAACTTTCTCAAACTTCTACACAAAATATAATAAAAAATTCAATCTTTTCAAATCCCAAAATAAAAATAATATTTTATTCAACTTTTAATAAAATATCTCATCTCATTTTATCTTAACTGTGTAACCAAACCAGGCATTAAGTACGGGCTCAATCCTAGAATTCCAAGATCTTCAAGTATTTTCAAAACAATTATTTCCCAACTAGTATCCCAAATCTCAACATATTTTGCTTAGTTTCTAAATCACTTCCATTTCCATCTCCAGTATCTAACACCATATCAACACTATTTTTGAAGCAACTGCCAATTCCAGGTTTTGCCATTGAACCATAAGTCCATGTGAAAGCTCCTTGGAAGTTGTTCAAAAAGGTTTTCTCCTGGACATGCATTTCTGGCCTCCAATCTATTTCTAGAAACCTCGCCTCTTTCTTTTTGAATCCCATCCAATGCAAAATACTCAAAACAGACAGATTCTAAATTCTAATATTCCGCCTATACCTCCATGTGCCTAGACTCATTATACCATAAAACCCTTTTCAATTGCTGGAACTTTCCCCAATTGTCAAGAACTAAAGTACAAAACTCAATATCCCAAATGCTTTTTATCATGTCGAAGAGTCTCACGCTCGACAAAATACACCAGCCAAAACAGTTGACCCAAAAGACCTCCAAATCCTGAAGTATCCAACAATTTCAATTTCTCCACATCTCTACCATCGAGCCAAAACCTAATGATGTCCATGAAACTTTAGCTTAACAGAACCACATGTTTCTATTATATTTCTCTCTCTTTATTGTTTTTAAACAGGTGGAAGATGGTTTTAGTGGAATGGTTGGTATAACACCCTGTGGTGAAGGTGGTTCTAATTCTGCTTTTATTTTGTTGGATTTAGAGGAAAACGCTAGTCCTTTTGTACATTTCTCTGTCAATATCAAAAATCCTATATCATCCATTCCTCCAGAAAAAATAAGGGTGACGATTTCCAAGGCATTTCATCTGGTGGGAATTGTCATTTAGGCATGTGGAGCATGATAAATTTGTCGTACTTGTGGGTAATTTAGAGCTTAAGTACACATTGTCATTCTGAACCATTTTGTTAAAAGATTGTATAAATTTATATAATGAATAGAAACAAAAATTGAAGGCTTTGTTGGCAGTCAAAGAGTTTGTTTTACTATCGATATATGGACATCGATGTAAAACATGAATTATATCTATTAAAAGCTTACAGTTCAAATTTAAAGGGAGATAGTGGACAGGGGACTGGATAGGACCGGTCAGGTCTCACACCTCTGACTTGCCCACAAACACCAGATCATGGATTACGGAAGTTTACAACTCTTCGTATATAGGAGAGGGAAAATGGTAATTGTCCCCTCAATGTTACAGAGTTATCGTTTGAATATTTTAATTTTTTTAATTTATTTGGTGATTAAGAAAGTAATTATTAATAAAGTTGAATATTTTTTTAATGATTAAGGATGTTAAAAAATATTTATAAAAAATGATAAAGAAAAGGAAGCAAATTACATATTTGTACTAGCGGTATGCCTAGCGGTAAGTGCTAGGCGGCCGCTAGCACCACCTTATAGGAGAGTTATTCTATTATCTTCCTTACACCACATGTTTGAGGAAAAATAAAATAAAAACATATATGTAGTGTATGGATGATTAATAGAATTTTTCTGTATATATATATGAATGAGGGGTGAAAACCAACCATATTGGTTTGGTTTCGGTCCAACCAGTCAATGGAGAGTGGTAAAACCGGCCGGTGTAGTTTCGCCCGGTTGCCGTTTGTTCATCGCCGTGAACATCAGTTCCCATGAGTCATACAAACTTCTCAACACTCAACAATACAGATTCAACAATAAACATCAACTATCCCATGAGAGAGAGAGAGAGAGAGAGAGAGAGAGACCTGAGACAGAGGCTCTGTGAGCTCGAGAGGGAGATGGCATCACCGCATCGGAGAGGAGATGGCATCGCCACATTGGAAAGGGCGATGGTATCGCCACATCGGAGAGGGAGGCTTGGGGGTGGCTGCCGCTGGGAAGAATCTGAGAATGAGGGAAAAATTTCAAAGGAAGAAAGGCTCATCAAGGGTCTTTTAATTCAAAACGGCATCGGCGTCGTTGCATTTCTATTTTTTTTTTTACAAACTGTGTTCCCAAAACGATGTTGTTTCACTCATTTAAGTAAAATGACGTCGTTTCATATACATATATTTGAAAAAAAAAAAGAAACATAACTGACGTCGGTCGGTTCAGCAGTTTTTTCTTGGGTTGAACAGAGACTAAACCGGTTGACGTCGATTTTGCTTAATTCCTGTTGCAGGCCGATCGGTTCTCTGTCAATTTCAATCGGTTCCATGCTCCGACGGCCAGTCTGAGTTGATGCCTGCTGGTTTTCTCGATTACTGTACAACTTTTTAAGAAATGATATTTGCTGTCATAGATTAAGCACCGTGCTCTCATTTAAAAAAAAGTGAATAAGTATGATATCTACATAAAAATAATAATTTTTTACAAGTTATATATATATATATATCTCCTTATACTTAAAAAAGAGCTTACCGATCAATAAACAGGGATAAACAGTTTTTGTTTGACACTTTTATTTGGTTTATGCCCGTGTGATTGAGTGTAAGTACAGGTTTGCCCGACTTCTGTTATTTCTCTCTCTCTCTCTCTCTCTCCGAAAAGGCAAAATCCACAAGCCCTCCTTGCAACCCTGCCATGCCGCCGTCTACAGCACCACCTCCACCGTCTTGTCTCGCCGGCGACAACAACTCCTCCCTTTTGGCCTCACTCTCTCTCTCTCCCCCTCCTCCCTTTTGGCCTCACTCTCATAGTCTCTCTCTCTCTCTCACAGCATCTCCCTCCCGATCTCTGCTTTCTCTCCCTGGGTTTCCTTCACCGCCCATTGCCGCTGCAGTCCACCAGCCACCACACCTCGCCGATCGACTACCTCTGCCAGCCATCTTCGTTTCAAGTTCCTCTCTCTTTCTCTCAGCTCTGCCTCTCGGCTCTCTGTGCTTCGATTTTTCTAAGGCTCTAACTTGCCTCTCTCTTTTCCTTTATTTTCCTCTTTTTTCAGTCACTCAAGGACACAAAAAGTGTGCATTTTCTTCCTGCAGGAAAATGGACATAGTAAAAGAATGGCCCCATTTCAAACTCGTACAATGGGCCGGCCTGGGTTGCAAGGAGTTTCAGCCACTCCATCGTGAAGAGAGTTGTTAGGCTGGATTGGATCTTCCAGGTCTTTCCTCATCTAATCACAGAAGCTTGTGAACATGCCTTTAAATTTAAAGAAATTACTTTAGTAGCAAATGTAGAGGTCATTATGACTTTAGTAGCCACTCCATCAGTATGGTTCAGAGCTCGAAAATAGACTAGAAAATGAAGAAAATGTTATCCAATTCATCTTTCATGGCTGTATGGTATTACGGAAGTGTAGCTGATCTGGCTTGGTGGGTTTGCTAGCTTATAACGGATGGGTTGTGCTAGGGTTTCTATCCTACAAAGATTGGAATTCTAATACATGGGCTATGCCTATTGCTATCAATAAAAGTTTCTGCTTGCCTATAAAAAAAAAATATTCGTAAGTGTGTGAAATCAAGGTCTGGGGTTGAGTGTTTTTTTAATACTAGATGAACTGCTGGAAGTTAGACAATGAAAAAAGACCTAGGCATTGCACATACTTTTCCTAAATATCACATCTAGGGTTCCTTTAACATGACTCCTCAGATTAACACAAATGTCGAGAGCATATTGAAAATATTCCCAACTCCTATAATTAAATAAAACTAAATTAAAACAAAGCCAAATTCTTGCTGCCTAGATCAACTTTTTTCTTTGATTATTTCAATTGGATGTTTACTTTTGAATAGTTCAAACGTTTCCTTTTTTATAAGTAAGCCTGTAAAACTATTTCTCATTCACTTGTCTTTACTCTGCGACAGAGGCAGGCAACTAATGGTGGGTTTCAAGGTCAACCCAACAAAGATAGTGATACTTGTTATGCATTTTGGTGAGTCTAATGAAATCACTCTAAAGATCCACAGGATAGCATGGAGTTTTCTTGCCTTGACAAAAGCAATGTGCTTGTATGGGATCGAGCAGTTTTACGAATCTTATTAGGGGGCCACAAATTTATTGATGAAAAATCTTTACGTGGATTTTTGCTGACTTGCCAGTCTGAGGTAATGATGCATTGTTATGAGACCTGCTGCAATGATTGGTACTGAGGATAGGATTTTTAATCAATGGGCACACTTTGTAGAACAATATGACTTTCTTCTGTACATTGGGGATGGATATACCAAGTATGTCTTGAATCTATCATTTGCAATCTGGTGATAAATTATTTTAGTTGAAGTTTCAAACTTATCATTACTACTCATGGTGGCTGTATATTATTTTTAAATTAGTTATTGACAATTTCCTGGCAATGCTTTTTTGCAGAATCCAACCTGTATATGTTGTTGATGTTGCTGATGCAATTGTTGCAGCCTTAAAAGATGATGGCACGAGCATGAGAAAAGTTTATGAGCTTGGTACACCAGGGATCTTTACTACCATACATGAATTGGTAAAAATTCTCATCCTTAATGTTCTGGCTTTTTTTATAGGTAAAATAAAGTTTTATTAATAAAAGAAATTGTTCTGCCTGTTGCATTGGTATGATCTGATTTTTACCAAGATCTTGGCACGCTGTAAGCGGACCTTATGTATGACATGATTCGGAATGACCTCGCTATGTCAAAGTTCCTTTCCCTCTTGCAAAGGTACATATATAAACGACAATATATTAAGGCTATTGGGAATGAATCTTTTGAATACTATCGTTCAGTGACATTGACCAACTCATTTTTAGTTTTTATTGCTTTATATGTGTGGGTTTGTTGGCCTCCAGCAACCCTTATTCAGAATATCTATAAGTGATTAAGTTATCAAACATGAAAAGTTTGTGCTGAGCATCTTGACATATCATGATGTACAAGTAACCCTTCATTAGTGCTATTTGCCAATCAGCCATGATCAACTTTTTTTGTTGCCATATATTTTGGGCCATGGGCAATGTTTGTGTCCTTGATTGTGTGTGCTTATCATTTGGTCTTAGATGCTGGAGTGGTTTTACCATGTGTTATATGCTAACTTTCTTAATTACTCTATGTGCATAAATGTTTTTAGGCTCTTGCAATGCCACGAGAAATACTTCTTAAAAAAGTTCCCTTTCCATTATCCAATTCTGAAATTTGCAACCTAGATCAGACCCTTGCATTAAATGCAGATACAGTCCTGTCGGAGAATGGTGAGTTCAAATAATGTGTTCAAATAAATGCTATCCCATGACCTTTCACTTTCATTCTTCTTTCCATGCTTGTTGTCTTATGACCTCTCCTTTTTTTTGGGTTAATCAGTTTTCCCTCTTTTTTGATAAGTTTAAGTAGTCTTCCCTTCTGGTTTCCTTATTCTATCATCTCTTGATTTCTATTATTGGATCTACAACTTTGACTTTCAATGATCTTGGGAGTACACCTCATAAGCTGAAAGGGTACCCTGTCAAGTACCTTATCCAGTATGGTAAGAGCGGCCCCAAATTTGGCTCTACGGCCGGTGAATAATTCTCTCATGATGCATGGCCATGAGGTTCTATGGGTTTCTATCCTAAATGTTTTTAGTTCATCTGGTTGAAGACTTTGAGAAGGCTTGTAATACCTCCGATATTTCTTTTAGCAAATTAAAATAGATTTTGGAGTGCATGAATGATGTATCTTCCATTCATGATGTAGAATTCACATGTGTGTTTGATAAAAATTATGATTAATAAAAGTCAAGATCATACTTCGTCTCTACATATGGCATGTTTACAAAAGTTTTCATATAATTAAATTCTAGATCTCCTTCATAAAGAGAAGGTACGATAGACTTTGGCAGTCATTTTTTTAACTCTTTTGCTTAAAATAAGAAAATGAAAATTTTATGTGAAAGAGTGCTTCCTTTGCTTATAACAAAATGATCTTTAGTGCTAGATAATTTCTTTCATGTCTGCCCTTAGTTGACCGTCACCGATCTAACTTTTTTGCTTGTGAATGGTTTAGGCAGTACTTGATTTTGTTCTTTTCTCTTTTAAAGACCTGCTTGACTATAATTGATTTAAGGTTTGAAGTAATGATAGTACTCCAACACTCCCAAATACTTGGTATTGCTGCATCCATTAGCAATCATTTCTGGATGCTGTATAGCTATGATTCATTAAGAAATCAAGGGAATAGGATTGAAAACTTGAAGAACCCAAAAGAGAAAAGAACTAGCTGCTGTCTGCTATAGTTGAAAATGACTGATAACTGCTGCATAATATGCATGAAAATTTACCTGCACAGAATACTGAAATGAAGTAATTTGCTATGTTCTAAGCTATTACAGCTTTAATACCAATACCTTTATGTTGTATGTAATGAATACATTTTTTTACGTGCAAGATACGTATTCCCTGTCAAAAGTGCTATCGAATTTTCGATATGGTCAATATGAATTTTAAGATATATATATTTATATATATATAAATTAGAACAATAAATATGATAAATGTAAAGATAAGTCTCATCACGCTGTGTACGATGAGATTTCTGGGGTAATCGGAAGGTTATAATTTTTCCACCAGACCCAATGAGCATGTTATGTAGCTCAGGTGCCTAAGTTCTAACCCAAAAAACTGGGCCTCAGGTGAACCGCAACCTCAACCTCCGTGATAGACGAGGTAAGAATCCAACAAGCCCTTAAAGGCTAAGAGAATGCGATAACCCCTTGCGGATCAGATAAACTACGTAGCGAGAGGAAAATTCAAATAATAAGCCCAACTTGATTTCAATTAAAGCATAAAGTAGTTACAAGGCCTCAAGGGGGCCTCTTAACCGCTCTATATTTGTCCATCGATTATCAGGCAATTCTTCTAACTTAGGAATTGGAGATGTTTCTATTTTGGAACACGTCTCGAAAACCTTGCTTTCTATTATTTCGCTTGTACAAAGGTTCTCTTATGTTTTTATTTTTTCATTTATGAGTTCTTTGTATTTTTGTTCATTTCCACGAACAACGCAAATCATGAAATTTGTCTATTTGAAAACCATGTAGAGAATTATTTGTTGTGTCTTTTGATGTATTTATGACGCATTTTTCTCAAATATGTTTTCTTTATGGCAATGATAAAATGAATAAATGCATGTTGCCTTGGCATGACCCTTTCCTTTTCTTTTTTTCTCTTTTTTTAAAGTTTGAAATTAACACAAAATTAGTTCAATTTTGGATTATTTCCAAAATCATCCTGATAAGTTTTGATATTATGCCTAGGGCTAGGACACGTGAAGCATGTCGATTATATCTGGAGTTATTTTTTTGTTATGTATACATTAACTATTTGGAAGGTTTATTGAGATTTCTTTTTATATATTTATTGGAAGACGGAAAATGATTTTTACAATTTTAGAATACGTAAATATTGCATACTTCATTTAATTAAAAAATATAAACAAACGTAAAACTCAAATGAAAAATTCTACTTTCTAATGGTGGGTTCTAATAGTATTATAGTGGATTTATAAATTATAAAACTATATCTAATATTATTCTATTTTATCAAAGAAAAAAGAAACATTTAATTAACTCAATTTGGATATCAAAACCATTTCAACCCATCTCAACTCATTTCATTTCATCATTATAATTTTTATAAATTTTTACAAAATATAAAAAATAATTCAACTTTTTCAATTTTCAAAACAAGAATAATATTAAAAAATGATATTCTAATAATATTTTATTTAATTTTTAATTTTTATCTAAAATTATCTTATCTTATCTCACTATCTAAACCCTACCTTAAAGAAATGTTCGTGAGAGAAAGTTCTGGAACATAGAGAGAGAGAAAAAACAGTTCTTAGAAAAATGGTATTAGGAGAAAGTTCTAGAATTAAAGAATTGTATTGAAAATTGGGTTGAACCTTAGGACCCAAGCGGACTGGTCCAGGTCCGACACCTATGCTTGGTCGATTTTGCTGTCAATATTCATATTTTTACATCCGAACTTTTTTATTTATTTAAGTAGAAGATAAATAAGCATATAGAATAAGTTGCACAATATTTATTTCATAAAGTGCGGAAAATCTAAATAAAAAATAATAGATATAAGAAAAAACACTTATTTATTTATTTTTATTCTAAAATTTTAAGATTAAGATAAAAAAAACTTTAACTACAAAATAATTACACAAAAATAAACTTATAAATTGATGTGTTTTGATATGATACGTAGAAATTATAAAGTTACTTTTATTATAAAATAGATCTAACATATTCTATGAAACTACATCAGTTTATAATTTTATTTTACGTAAAATCTTTGTATATGTAACAGTTAAAAAAAAAAAAAGATTCTTTAAAAAAAAAAAAGACAAAATGGAAATGAACAAAGAACCAAAAACACACAAGTTGTCCTTCCCAAACCGCGTTTTTTAGAGCCATCACATGATGTCTCCGTGTGGAAATATATTCATCTTATAAATCCACAAAATAATAAATTTTTATAATCTTATCCTAATGATTAAAAAATACTCAAACTTCTGGGTATTACCAAGTAAAGCCGAATTTAGAGGACCATTTTAATAATAAGCTGAAACTCAGAGGACTAAAGTGCAATCTTCGTTAAGAAGTTAGTTGGACTTTCGTTTGACTCATTTCCCCTCCATAAATAAGGAACCAACGGCCTGATCTCCCTCTCGCTGGCGCTCGAGACTCTATTACTTCACTTATAATTCTGTTTGTTCGCGAGTGTGATGGATGCATCGTCTCCGAAATTGCGACCATGGATGAGATTTCATCCGCCGGACGACATGGCCATCGACTTATTGAGGGCAAAGATCACTGGGAATGATGATTTAGTTGACTTCATTCCCGAAGCTCAGAGTTGCGAATGGGAGCCCTGGGATTTGAAAAGTAAGATACATTCTTCCCATTCTTACTATCAGAGACCCAGATTCGTGTTTTTTTTTTCCTGCGAAAGTTTGTGATTCTTTGGTATTAAGGAAATGTAGTCTTCCTTTTTGCGAATTGTAGTTTGGATTTTTTATGTCATTGATTTTGCTAATTTTTGTATGTTTATTGAACTCTGCTGGAAGAATTCTTAACCGGTTAAGTTGATCATATCTGCAGGCTTAACCTTTTGGGATAACTGTTTATTTAACTTGCTCTCGGGAAATTAAATCGGTATGAGAAATGTGACACCAATAAAATATTTAGCTCTTCCTCCGTATGACCATTTGATTTTCTCGTTTGGACCTTGAATTTGTAACTTCATTGTTATTTGTTTCTTAATCATATTATTTATAATTTTTTCTTCTTTTTTGTGTTGTTTGAATTTTCTTCCATCTTTTACTGCACCTTAACTTTTTGTTTGATAATCCTGCATACTGTGCTAGTGTGTTGTTCTAATTTTTTTAACCCTCGAACTTTATGCTTAGTCTGGTTAGATTCACGTTGCATAAAGACCGCATATCCAGAGTGGTGGTTCTTCTCGCGACTGGATCTGAAGCATCGAAGTGGGAATCGATCGAACAGGGCAACCAATGCTGGGTACTGGAAAGTGACTGGAAAGGACAAGAAAATCATGTCTGAATTGGGAATGATTGGAAAGAAAAAGTTTCTGGTATTCTGTAGAGGGCGAGGTAAAGGCGAGAAAACAAATTGGGCGATTCATGAACACCACATAGCCCATCCCGGTCAGGTTGGTTTAAATGATTGGTTTGTGATATTATTGGCTTCACGTTTCTTCTTAATCTCTTTTCTTAGTTGAAATTCCTGTAAGTTTCGTTTGTGTGGATTTAAGACCATTTTTCTGCCAAACTTACGTGGAGGTCCTCTTGAAAGGATGAATTATACAATGAGCAAGGGGTGTGGAATCTGTTAATTTTTACTTGGGGTCAACCTAATCAACGAGTTGTGGATTTCTTCATGTGTTTCAATTTGTAATTTTAGCTTTCCTTACTTTGAAGTGGAAGTCTCTTGGTTTATTAGAACCGCTGCATTGTTCTTTTTATAATAAATGAGGACAAATTCCACTATTTCATTATTGCCATAGCTCTGGCCTTTCTGATACACATCTATACATTTTTTTACCATGCAGTTCTGTATAACCCAATTCGTAGGTTTGATCAGCCTGATTCACTTTGTTGATGAACTTTATGCAGAACGCCTTTGTACTCTGCCGATTATCCTATAAACACGAAAAAAGGAGTATTAAAGATCCAAACTATAATGATGCTGGACCTGCTGTTTCATCTCCTGCCGCATCCAAATCTTGTCTTGAAGAAGATGAGTCTGAGCTACTTCTTGCCTCTGAATTCCCGGCATCAGAAGTGCAAGCTACTACAACACCTGGAAATTTTGATGGAACAATATACGTCACTACAACACCTGTCGTGTGTGATGACAAACATTTTAGTGCTCATGCTGCAGAGAATCAATTGGGAGAACTTACCACTACCAATGTGAGAAAAGAATTGAGTTTCAGCTTAAAACAGGTTTTAATCTTTTCCCGGAAGTTTAGAAGTGCAGTCGATTAATTAAATACTTATCTTATCTTTTCATTATTTTTTTATCAGGATGATCTGCAACTTGGAGAAGCATCGAAAATGACCTTTGAGCTAAACCAATTAGTAGCTTGTGAAGTTTTGACACCCTCGACTTCACCCCACAATACCCTTACTGTTTCATCCCGTACCACAGCTAAATCTTCTCTAGAAGAAATAGAGTTTGCGCTAGGTTTGGATTTGGTATCTCCTGAAGAATATTTTGATGGAAAGGCGTTGAACACTATAGCATGCAGTAATTGTAACCAAAATAGTTATGATGCTTGCACTGCAAGAAATGAAGTGCCTGATGCAACAGCCTGCAAGGTAAGGCATCGAGCTCCTGCAAATCAATAGCTAGTGTGTTAAATATCGGTCCCAATCGTTTATGTTCCTATTCAGGTTGATTTGCAGTTTGAGGAAGGCTTGAGCATGTTTGATATCCTACCGGAGCCACCTGATTGCAACTTGTCCTCCTCGTTCCCCTTGGATATCCAATTTGGCATGTCTTACCCCGTCACCAATGACTTGAACAACACTCATTGTGGGACGTATTTTCAGTATGGTGCTATTGAGCCTGCCGCATATGGCTATGAGTTTTCATATCCAACACTTGATTTTCCCAGTGAGTACATTCAAAATACGTTTGTCAGTCAAAAGAATCTCACTTTGGTCTCTATTAAGGAAAATGGATCATGCAGTGGGTCTGATGCAAAAATGGCCAATAAACCGGTAAGTGGAGCTCTCAAGTACTTTTTTTTAATTGGAAATTGCAAGTTAAGCTAAGAAATTTTGTGTTGGGTTGTCTCAATTTGCAGCTTGAATGTTGTGACCAAAATAGTTGTAATGCTAACACTGCAAAAAATGAAGTGCCGGAAGCAACAGCCAGTGAGGTAAGGCATTGAATTCCTACACATGAACAGCTAGAGAGTTAAATACCTGTCCCAATCGTTCATGTTCCTATCATCAGGTTGATTTTCAGTTCAAGGAAGGCTTGAGCATGTCTGATCTCCTACCAGAGCCACAAGAGTGCAACTTGTCCTCCCCGCATCCCTTGGATATGCAATTTGACATGTCTTGCCCAATCTCCGATGACTTCAACTACGGGATGTATTTTCAGTGTGGGGTGAATGACCTTGCCACATATGGCTATGATTTTTCAGATTTAGAATCTCATTAGGGCTGGTTTGAATAGTGAGATGAGATGGTTTTAGATGAGTTGAATAAAATATTGTTAGAATATTTATTTTTTAATATTATTATTATTTTGAGATTTGAAAAAGTTGAATTGTTTATTATATTTTGTATGTGAATTTGAGAAAATTATAATGATAAGACAAAATAAAATAAAACTATATCTGAATTCAGGGCTATGTTAATGAGAACCTTGCAAATACGTTTGGATGTCAAAAGGATCTCACTTAGGCCTCAATTAAGGACAATGGAGCATGCGGTGGTTCAGATACAAAAATGGCCAACACATCGGTAATTAGTGGGATATCTCAAGAACTTTTTTTATTGATAGTTGCAAGTTGAGCCCGAAAGCTTCGTGTTGGGTTTTGTTGATTTGCTGCTTGAATGGTGTGGGTTGCTATAATCTTCTGTGGGTAAATTTAACTAAATGAGTTTTAGATGTCTTATATTTTCAGATTTATTGGTCTTTTGAAACCTAACATTGATCTTGACAGTTTGACTCAACAATTCAAGATTCTGGAGAGATGAGCAAAAGAAAGGCTTCATCAGGGTTGCTAAATCTGGAATCCCACAGTTTGCTAAAGAGAGGTTCTTTCAAATCAAATAATGGGATTGTATCTTAGGTTAGAATCCTAAGGATTAAAGGCTTAACCAAATTAATATCTAAAAAAATCGGATACTAATTTTGGTTTAACCCTTGGGACGAAACATATCTACCAATTTCTTCGAATCTTGTCTCCTCTTTGAATTCAAATCACTGCATAATACTCAAAAGTCTTTTCAATTGACCAAACTTTTTCCATTTTCTTTTAAATCAAATCATCAAATATTTCCAAATAAAAGAAATACTCTATTTCAACTTTTCATGCTAATAATTAACTAAACACAAAATCAAAATAAGTTTTACAAATACAAAATCTTCTCTCATAAAGTTATATTCAAATAACTTTTCAAATTCGAATACAAAATTTATTTTCAAGAAGTATTTACTCAAATTCATTTCTACCTTTTCCAAAAACTCAATAAACAATAGATCTCAAAATAATTCTTCAAATTTTGAGAGATGTGTATTGTTTATTGAGTTTTGGTATATGAGAGAAAATTTGAATAAATATTTTTAGTTTTTGTATCAGGATTTATGAAAAGTGGATAGGTAGCGTTGAAAAGATGCTTGAATATAATTTTTTAAGAGTAGTTTTTATTTTTTTATTTGTAATAGTCTTGATTCTTGAGTTTTTATAATAATTAGATGTAGAGTTGAAATAGTGAATTATTTTTTTTTTAGAATTTGGAAATGTTTGCTTTGAAATCTTCAAATTTATTGAAGACTTCTGGTAACCAAACAAGGCAGGATCCCAAAACCTTTTTGTCATGTTGCATGTAGGGTCTCAGAGTCACAAAATACACCAACCAAAACAGTCCACGACCCCAACGATCTCTGAAAACCTATTCCATCCAACAATTTGAATTTCTCCACATAATTTCTACCATCAAACCGTAACCTAATGATGCCCTAAAAAGGTTCCTTACAATATCCATGAAACTTTAGCCAGACAGGCCCGCAAGTTTCATGGAATATTATGCTGAATAATTATCAGACCCCTCATTTATAAGAAAAAATCTGCTTCTTATAATCATCTGGATGATGCCATATGAAATGATTCTCAGAACTTGTTAAAAGTAAGATTCTTATAATCATATGGATGTTATTAAATCAAATGATTATCAGAAACCTGATGAAAAGATCATCAGATATTTATAATCATATGAATAACACCATACCAAAAGATTATTTGAACCTGAAAAACAGGCTCTAATCATCATATGGAACCGATTAAACATGGGTTCTTCTTCTTACCCATTAAGTCAAGATAGTGTGATCTGTGGGAATTTTTCTGGATTTACCTCCTTTCAAGAACTTGTCAAGACTTCATGGAGTACTTCTGTGACTAGATTTACGGCAGGCGAAAATACATCACCAGGGAAGTGGTCATGGGAGATTAGCAACCATGGAAGATAGACTAGATGTGTACTTTTGTTTAAGCTACTTTATGTTGCATGTAAATAACTTTGGTTTGTACTTGAGCTATAGACAATTTAGGCCTCGTTTGAATTTAGAAAATATCTCATTCTATCATTACAACTTTTTTATAAAATATAATAAATAATTTAATTTTTTCAAATTCTAAAATAATAATAATATTAAAAAATAATATTCTAATAATATTTTATTCAATTTTCATCTTTCATCTAAAATTCTCTTATCTAATCCAAACCAGCACTTAACTTCTATCCCAAGGAAAATCGGCATTAGCGAATCTCTTTTTAAAAAAGTATGCTATGCTCCGATTGATTCTGCGTCATGTTGATTTATCTTCTTTTCCAAGGGAAATAGGCATAAGCCAATCTCTTTTTAAAAAGTTGGCTTTCCCTTCCCGTGTGATCGAAGGGCAGAGACGGTGGAGAGGGGAGTGGTCCCCACGGGGCCACACATGTCTGCCATTTTGAGCATGACTTATTCACTTTCACAGACTCCCAGGTCAATGGTCTACAGATGATTTGGACAACCACAGACTCCTGTTTTCCTCCCTTAATATTATGTATTTATTTATTTTATTTTTTGTTTTTATGGGTAAGATTAAAATATTTTTCAATGTTGGAATGTAAAAACATATTGTCAAAATACAATTTTAAGGAAACAACATATTTTAGAAAGATATAGAGAAATTGTGTTTCTTGGATTCTATCCTTATAGAATGTTTATTTTATTTTAAAACGATTAAAAACAAACAAAAGCGTTAAGGTTAGTAATTGAAAAATAGAAATAATCAGAAATTAGTCTTTAAATTCTCCAAACCCATCCTTATACACCTTCTTATTATAATAATTATTGTGAGAACAATAAAAAATATATATTTTTAAGTATCCTCTCAATTGCAAGTGATATGGATACTATTTATTTAATGTAAAATAAGTATATTTTAATCATTTTATTTGTTTATATAATGCAAATTAACTAAAATATCTATATTTTACACTAAATATTTTAAAGTGAAATGATGATAATCCTTCTTTTATGGAAACAATTTTTATCTCATCTCATCATTATAATTTTTTCAAATTTTCATACAAAATATAATAAACAATTCAACTTTTTCAAATTTCAAAACAATAATAATATTAAAATATAATATTTTAAACTTTCATCTAAAATAAAAAATTTTCATTTCACTTCCTAAACCTAACCTAAGTTAATAGCCAACGAGAATGTGTTACTCCTTATTAACATGTATAAAATACCAAATTTATCTATATTACTAGGTGACTTAGATAATTACAATAGAGTTTGCTTTTGACACATAATTACTGGAAAAAAAATATAATGATACCTTTGCAATCATTTATAACTCTTTTATAATTTAAAAACGATTATATAAAATTGAAAGACTAAAGTCTTGTTCGGTTACGCAGTTTAGATGAGATGAGACGAGATGTTTTGTTGAAAGTTGAATAAAATATTGTTATAATATAATTTTTTTAATATTATTTTTATTTTAAAATTTAAAAAAATTAAATTATTTATTATATTTTATGTGAGAGTTTAAAAAAATTATATTGATTATATGAATAGTTTGATTTTTTATAACTAACTAGCTTTAAATCAAGAAAATTTTAACTTTTTGATGAGATATTGTCATAATATTTGCAAAAGAACTGCACAAATTATATTCTTTTAAAAAAATTACTACATTTTTACAGCAAATTGATATGGAAGAATGGTACTATCAATAAATTACTGGTTTGATTATATAAAATCAAACTATCTTAATTCATCTCTTCTTATATAATCATTATAATTTTTTTAAATTTTTATATAAAATATAATAAATAATTCAAATTTTTTAAATTTTAAAATAAAAATAATATTAAAATTTTATATTATAATAATATTTTATTCCACTGATAACAAAATATTTTATTTTATCTTATCTCAAAAACATAACCAAACAATACCCGTCGCTAGGAATCAATAAACAAAACTCGAATGTAAAGAGCTATTTTAATAATAAATTGAAAAGCAAGAACTACAGTACAATCTTCATCAAGAAGTTAGGTGGGCCAGCTTTTACAGACTCAACTTGACTAACATATTTTGGATCAACTGCTTGCTCTCTCAGTTCCATTTTCTCTGGACCGTATTCACACTACTTTCCTCCCTTCCTTCCTTCCTTCCTTCCTTCCTCACTCTGATCTGCGTGTGTGTGTGTGTGATGGATGAATTGGCTCCGGACCTGCAACAATGTATGAGATTTAGTCCCTCGCACAAGATGGCCATCAACATCTTGATTTCAAAGATCACTGGGAATTGCAAAGGACTCGACTTCATTTTCGTAGCCGAGAAATGCAACTTGGAGCCCTGGGATCTGAAAAGTAATTATCTCCCTATTCGTGTTCTTACAAACCCTGATTCTTGTTTTTTTTTTTTCCCTGCTGAAGTTTGTGATTCTTTGGCTGTACTTGGTTTATTAAACCCTGTTAGAAAATTAAAGTTGATCATATCCGCAGGCTTAATATTTCATGGGATTGTTGGTAAATCGGTAGCTGATGATACATGTAGGATAAAATCATGGGTTGGAAGTTACCATCATTTAATCGTGCAAACAAATTCTAGACATCATCGGATTAGGGAATTTTTTCGTTAAATTATCTGAGGTTAACTTGCGAGAAAATCCTCGTCGAGAATCTAAGCATCTCCGGAATTAGTCTGTTTTGGAAAGCCAATACAAAAAAAAAAAAAAAATTCTGGAAGAACTGTTAATCTTCGTCCTTTAACCTCCTCCTCCTTTGATTGTCTCTTCGTCGAATAATACTCATAGAGACGATGAAAATGTGAATAAACCTATTCAGCACTTGTTCACTCATTTTGGACCTCGAATTGGAAACTCGAAGATGTTTTTTCTTTTGAATTTCATAGTACTATTTGAAACGTAAACTGATCATTACTAAATTCATTGCATTACACTGATTTGCTTGTAAGATAAGAGATTTCATCTCTGTTTTACAATCACTGTCTTGCTAACGTGTTTTACTCACTTTGGGCCTTCCAGATTTGTGCTCAGTCTGGTTACATTTATGTGGCATAAATATGCATCCAGAGTGGTTCTTCTCGCCGCTGGATCGGAAAGGGAAGGGAATGAAAAGGGCAACCGAATCTGGGTTTTATAAAGTGACAGGTCAGCCAAAGACATTCATGTCGGACTTGGGATTAATTTGCAAGAAAGACATTTTGGTATACCATACGGGTCATGGTAAACAAGGCAAGAAAACAAATTGGGTTATGCATCAATACATCATAACCCTGAAGGAATTCGATGGCTCGCATCCCGGTCAGGTTGGTTTAAATGATTCGTTTGTGATATCAAATTATAGATTTATTTTATAATAAATCTGACGTTATATTAAAGAATATTAATTTAAAATTTTATTTTTACAAAATTATTTTATCGATAAAATATTTCCCTTTGTGATGTTATTATTGAATTTCTTGTTAATTTCTTGTTAACTAGTAGTAGAGAGGAAATTTATTAAATGAAAGTATTTAAATTATAACTATAAAAGAGAGAGTTTTAGGCCTTAGGCATAGGTTGTGTATTGATCTCGCGCCCAAACAAATCTATACACTATAAAAGAGAGAGTTTTAGGCCTTAGGCATAGGTTTTGTTTTCATTGTGCGGACCAAAATACCCCTGACATAGTTCATGTTTGGACTCTCTCTCTCCCTCTCTCTCAATCCGCTACAGATCAAGCTTAGGGCCACGTCACCCATGGCAGTGATCTCTTTCAGTGCCGGGAGCGGCCGCTGGTCAAAACCTCTGCCACTGTACTACTCAGAGCACTCCAACTCCATCCCCACTGCAACTCCGCCCGTCAGCCACTGCCTCCCCGTTTTGACAATCCATATCAAACTTACCACCCACAAATTTAGACAACAGCTACAAATCTACACAAATCTAGACAACCTGAATCTACACAAATCTAGACAACTATAGCCATGGCATTAGGATCTGCGCACCACAGACCCACGGCGCTGCCGTGAGCGCCGTGGGCCATGTGCATCGCCCATGGCGAGAGCGCCGTGGCTCCTCTTCCTTGACCCATGGCAGCACATGGATCTTGCGCATCACAGACCCTCGGCTGCACCGTGGGTCTACGTTCATCGATCTACAGCACTATCGTCGGTCTGCGTTCATCGACCCACGACAGCGCCGTGGGTTTGTGCTCATTGTCCATGGCAACAGCACCGTGGGGTCATGTTTATCGACCCATGGGCCATGGCGACAATGCCATGGGTTCATTGCCTGGTGCTGCCAATATTTTGATAAAAACATTACCTCTACAGTCTACATTATGAAAAAAAGAAAAAAATTATTTTCAAATAACAATATTTTTCATTTTATTTATTTATGTTTTATTATTTTTATATGCATATTATTTTTATTGGTAATAAAAAAATATTAAAATTTTAAACTATAATATATTATTTTGAAGTTGTTAGAAACTATTGATGCATGAGAATAATAATATTTAATTTTCCTATTGTTTTGCAAAAAGTAATTAAATTAACTGAATAATAGTATTCTTATTTTTTTTTTCTTAGGTAAGAATTTTTATTATTTCTAACGGAAGAGAGTATAATAAAAAAAAATACTGAATAAAAACAAGGAAAAAAATTAAAAAAAAATTCATAGAATGCCATAACAAATTAAACGTTTCTGTAGAAATTAATATCCTTATAACACAAATTTTAAAGCTTTCAGTTATTTTTAATTTATTTTTATAAAAAAAATTTTTAAAGATCGAGAGCGGTCAATGGATAAGTTTAGAAATCTATTTTTCAATACTTTACTCTATTGGTCGCTTGGAATTGATTTTAATGGCATAACTTTTCATAAACTCCTTGTATTACTAAACTAACATGCTAAGTGATGCTATATCTTGTATACTTGGGCCTCTCTCTATTTTTATGATCAATAAAACTTTGTTTACTAACCAAAAAAAGAATACGAACATCTATAATGAAAAAAAAAAACTCAAATATGGGGATGTTCACATCATATCTTTCACTTCGATAATTTTGGACCGTGTAACTGACGAGACAAAATGATGATACTGAACAAAGCAGTAACTGACGAGAGTGTAAAGTGCAAGAGACGGGGTATTAAAGTTGTCATAAAGGGTGGAAGTAATAAGGAACAAAGTGGTAACTGATGAGGAATACAAGAGACAGGTAATAAAGTGGTAACAGAGGGTACATATGGCAAGAAGATGAAGAGTAATGTGCTTAAGAAATTGAAAAATTATACTCAGCAGCCCTACATTACATAAATGTTAAGAGAAAAAAAAAATAATAAGTAAAGACTCGCATTAGTAGGTGTGTGGTATAAGGTTGTTGAGTAGAAGAACTCTAAGAAATTATATAGTATATAGATTTTTTTTGTTTAAGGATAACTCAATTTATTTTTATTTAATTGTTATTTTTTTCCTAAGACTTTTAATAATCTGTTTTTATACTATTTTTATATCTTTTAATGGATGGATGACTTGGGATACTGCTGCTAAGTGTCAACTTTTGGTTGCTGATGTGTGGCATCTCTCGTCATGTGGCATATATTTAAAAACTAATGAAAGGACCTAAACACTAAAGTGCGAGTTTTTTTAACCCAGGGAGGTAATGTGCGAAATTTGGAGACAAGGTGCTGGTTACTGTGAAATCACTAACTGTCCTAAAAGTTTAAGTTGATGGGAAGCGGTAGATTTAATTATTTATCTTATATTCTTAACATTTCCTCTCACGTGTGAATCAGACTCTCTCTCAATGAGTTGGACCAACTCATGGAATATTTAATTAAATGAAGTAGAGTGCAGAGTCAAGATGCGAATTCAGGACTTTTACTCTGATACCATGTGAAATTACCATTTATCCCAAAAATTTAAGTTGATGGAAAGAAGTAGATTTAATTATTTGTATTATATTCTTAACATTTACAAAAGTACGAAAATTTGAAAATTTGAAGAACTGATTTTGCAATTAACCAAAAACAAATCCTGTATTTCATTGTCGTCATGTCCCTAGACTTTCCGAATCCCATCTTTACATATTGTTACCTTGCAGTTTTGTATTAACTCAAGTTTGTAAGTTTTGATCAGCTTAATTCACTTTGTTGATGAACTTTATGCAGAGCCCCTTTGTACTCTGTCGTTTATCTTATAAAGATAAAGAGAGTGGCGTTTTCAACTTCAATTCTGCTGGACTTGCTGTTCCATCTGGACTTCCGGCATTAGAAGTGCAAGCTACAAAAACGCCTGAGAATTTTGGCAAAACAATATCTATCACTATAACACCTGTAGATTGTGATGGCAAAAGTTTTAGCGCTCATGCTGCAGAGAATCAAGTCGGAGAACTTACAGCTACTGAGGTGAGAAAGGAATTGAGTTTCAGCTTAAAACAGCTGTTCATTTTTTTCTGAAAAAGTTATAGGTGTTTTCAATTACTAAAGTACTCATCTTATTTATTTATGTTTCTTCCATCAGGATGATATGCAACAAGACGAAGCATCAGGAATGATCTATGAGCTGCAGCAAAAACCAGTTGATTTTGAGATTTTGGCCCCGTCACCTTCACCACATAATAACTCTGCAGTTTCATTCCCTACTACAGCTAAATCTTCTCTTGAAGAATTAGAGTCTAGGCAAGCTTTGGCTTTGGTATCTCCCTCATCAGAAGAACAGTCTGACAATTACCTAGGAAAATGTCATCCTGAAGAATCTTTTGATGGAACAAAATTTAACACTACAGCACTTAGTAATTGTAACCAAAATGGTTATAATGCTACAGCTAGTGAGGTAAATCATTGAATTCCTGCTTAAAAGAAAATATTATATCGAGGGCAGTTAAGCACCTTCCCCAATCCTTTATGTTCCTAACATCAGGCTGATTTACAGTTCCTGGAGGCCCTTGGTTTGTCTGACCTACAAGAGCCACTAGATTGCAACTTGTCCTCGCCACTCACCTCGGATATGCATATTGGCATGTCTTACTCCGTCAGCAATGACTACAATCATTGTGGGACGGATTCTCAGTATGGGGTCTTGTTGAAGGACAATGGATCATGCAGTGGGTCAGATGAAAAAATGGCCAATGAACTGGTAAGTGGAGCTCTCAAGTACTTTTGATTAAGAAAATATCATATTGAAGAAACTTTTGATGTAACAACATTTGACACTACAGCACTTAGTAATTGTAACCAAAATGGTTATAATGCTACAGCTAGTGAGGTAAATCATTGAATTCCTGCTTAAAAGAAAATATTATATCGAGGGCAGTTAAGCACCTGCCCCAATCCTTTATGTTCCTAACGTCAGGCTGATTTACAGTTCCTGGAGGGCTTTGGTTTGTCTGACCTACAAAAGCCACTAGATTGCAACTTGTACTCGCCACTCACCTCGGATATGCATATTGACATGTCTTACTCCATCAGCAATGACTACAATCATTGTGGGATGTATTCTCAGTACGGCACGAATAAGCGTCCCAAATTTGGTTACGAGTTTTCGGATTTGACTTATCTTAGTGAGAACTTTCCTACTGCGTTTGACTCGATGAAGGACAATGGATCATGCAGTGGTCTAGATGCAAAATTTGACAACGCACTTGTAAGTGGCGGCTCTCATGTACTTTTTTTTTATTGATGGTAGTTGAGCCCAGAAATTTTGTTGGATCGTAACAATTTGCGGCTCAAATGGTGTGACTTTTTATAATCTTCTGCAAGTACATTTAACTGAAAGAGTTTTATTTGCCTTATATTTTCAGATATATTGGCCTTTTGAAACCTAACCGTGCATTGTTCTTGGCAGTTTGAATCAACATTTCAAGGTTCCGGAGAGACCAGCAAAAGAAAAGCTTCATCAGGGTTGCTAAATCTGGAATCCCACATGGTACCAATGGCAGGGTCTTCAAATCAGATCGTTGGATCTGATTGTATTCCGAAGAACTATTGACATTCTTCGCAGGATGAGTCTTAACTAAAGGCTCAATCCTAAAATTCCAAAATCTTGGTACTTATGCAAGATACTTATTTCCCAACTAGTATCCCAAACCTCCAACATATCTTATTTTGCTCAGTTTCTAATTCCCTTCCATTTCCAACTCCAGTATCCAAACACCATATCAACTATTTTATGAAGCCACTACCAATTCCAGGTCCTGAACTTTTCCTAAGCCGCAAATAACTCAAGCACAAACCTCAATAGCCCAAACCCTTTTATCATGCTTTACAGTCTCAGACTCGAAAAAATTCACCAGCCACGCAGTCCATAACCCAAAAGGCCTAGAAAAACCAAATCTACCCAGCTATAAGTTATGCAGTTTCTCCATAACTTGTAGCTAGAACCAAAAAATGATACTGCCCATGAAACTTTAGCCAGAATGGCCCTCAAGTTTCATGGATGACTCCATGCTGAACGATTATCAGAACTGACTGATAATCATAAGTATGATGCCCCATATGAAATCATATGGGATGTTACCAGATAATTACCGACTTATAATCATAAGTATGATGCCATTACGGACTTATAATCATAAGTATGATGCCCCATATGAAATCATATGGGATGTTACCAGATAATTATCAGAACCAGAGGTTCTGATAATCATATGGTTGTTACCAAATCAAACGAGACACGATGTCTTTTGATCTGGGAAAGATTGTGTCGTCTGCCTGTTTGCTCTGTGGTTTTTCTTGTTTACCGACTTTCAAGAACTGTTGAAGACTTCATGAAGTATTCCCACAGCTATATTTGTGACGGGGAGAAAATGCATCACCACATAAGTGACTCTGGAATTAGTAACCATGGAAGATTGACAAAGACTTGTACTTTTATTTAAGCTACTATATGATTCCTGTAAGTAATGTTTGCTTGTACTTTGACAATGGATACTTTGTAAATAATGTTGTGTTGTATTAAAGGGTTTGGTATAAGACCGAAATGCTATAGGTTGCCTTCCTACAGGAGTCTGGAAGCACTTAGAAGGGTACCATTTCCTTCGAGAGTTCTGAAACTTGTATGCAGTTTGAAGATTAGTTAGTATGCATAATGACAGAAGTTTTTAAACTGATTTATTTAGTGGTGAATTATTTTGGTACTTATAATGATAGTTCTCGTTATTGTGTTTTTTTCTGTTTCTACGTATATAGACAACCTCTGCAACAGTTTTTGAACTGATTTATTTAGTGGTGAATTATTTTGGTCCTAATGAGTATACATTTTCTTTTGAGTGTTCAAACTTTTGATTGCTAGAAACTACAAAATTACATTCGAATCGATATCAGAGTCCAACTACATTGGATCGTATTGCCAGAATCCATGTTGCATGTGTGTGTGTGTGTTTGAGAAAGAGGTTGATCTGAATAAGTGGATCTCATGCTTTAAGTTTCAATTTACCAAGTTGCACAATCTGTCGTGAATAATGCACCAGAAACAGAAAGATTGCCAGGCACTACCACTAACACAGAGTGGAGATCTACTTCACATGCATGTTTTCTTCCATGCAGTGTACCTATTCTGCACCCCAGTGATCTGAAATCCCTTTTCCCAAACGTCCAAAACAAAGAGAATTTAAGACCACAAAAAGAGCAATAATTAATCAACAAAGCACTCCCTTTACCTCTCTCTATGTTCATCCATTATGCCATGGACCCCTTCACACGAATCAATCATCTTCATGATCACGTCACGGACCCACATTTAGGTTGGGCGGGGGTCATGGCCCACGTTAAAAATTGTTACAATTCACCCGTACATTTGAAAAAAAAAAAAATATATGCCATGTATTTTCTAGGAACTAGTTTTTTATGTTCTAAAATGGTTGCTGAATTTTCCGAAAATTATTTGGTAATTTTTATTAAGAAACTTCTATAGTAAATTAAGAAACTGTAGTTTTTGAATGGAAAAAAAAAAAAAAAAAAAAAAAGATTTGGTAGTCTCTGTTTAAAACCTTACAGAGCATTGGATCATTGATTAATGTTTGGATACAGACCTTCCCTTGTCCTCCATTGTGCTCGTAAAAAAAGTACTGTACCATTTCATCAAATTAATCACTGTTCTAGCTTTCAAACTTTAAAGGGATAGCATTATTGCCAGAGACTGTGCTGCTTTCAGTTGTTTGTCAAAATGAAAGAAAGTCATCTTGATTCTTATCACAAAGACCAAACCTACCTTTAATTAAAGATAAACAGGATTTTTTGTCCATGAATTTGTGGATATCATGTGGTACGGTGTTGTGGAAATTGTAAGAGAGACTTTTAGTCCCTTAGCCTGTCTAGCAATTACATCTCTTTTTTGGACGGTGTGGCTCTGTTCTTCAATAATTTACCTTTCCATTATAAATCTTTATGTTTTAGAAGATTTAAGGCAGTTTGGATAGTGAAAGAGTGTTCATCTTATCTCATTTAATCATTACAATTTTTTCAAATTTTGACACAAATATAATAAACAATTCAACTTTCTCAAATCTCAAAATAATAATAATATTAAAAAATAATATTATAACAATATTTTATTCAACTTTTTATTTTTATCTAAACTATCTCATCTCATCTCATTATCCAAACAGGCCTTAAAATTCACAATTATTCTTAAATTATTGGTCACCGCCCTTACAAAAAGAGCACTCCAAAAGTGTTTGTCCCAAAACATATTTGAAGGAAATTCGATCACAAACAAATAATCAAGACACATGAAAGAAAATCCCAACTGCACGATCTTGACCATTATGATGGTCACTGTATTGTTTATCACCATTTGTTCCATCTTTTCATGATTTTGTACATATAAACGAGTTCATTTTCCTAATTTGAGACAAATATATAATTAAAGGACTGTAGGATGAATCCTTTAGTATGAAGAGCACATCACCCATATCATTTATATGACAAGATTTGATTTGCATGTTAATCTGAAACATGAAAGCTAATTAATTAATGAGTGGTTGAGTATGATTGCACTTTGCCCAAAAACAAAAGGTTTTAGAGTATGATTGCTTTAATCAACTAGGCTGAACAATCATCTAGCTAGATTCTCCTAACAATTGCATTGCCAACACCTGGCATAAGATGAGAATCTCCTAATCAGCCCATGTTTCAAAGTTGAAGTGATTCTAACAAACATAACCTAAATTAGTGGATCAGAAATAAGGAGGTCAACCTCTAAGCTTTTTGCCTTTCTTTTTGGCTGGACTTTGTGACTCTTCTGCATCAGAAAGAAGATTATACGTTGGTTGGTGAAATTTTTCTGTGGTTGAGATCATCTTTAGCCCAAATATTTCAAGATGGAGGTTCAGTTAATGTCTTATGCTGAGTCATCTCCATCTGTTGTCCTGCCACTTAGAAAGTAATTAGGGCTCTTCTTTCGGTTTTAGTCACAAAAAAAAACTCACAAAAGTGCGTATAGAGAAAGAATAAAGGATAAGATTTACTTAGGTGTCACTACTCAAAAACTTCTATTGGAAAAATATTTAGGATGTACTTCTCCGGCAAATCAGTTCGCTAAGCAAAGTTATATATATTTATATATAAAATAGGTTTTGCGTGTAAAGATCTCATGCATTGCATACAAGAAAGTTGATCTCACGTGGGTTGCTACCCTTCAGATCACAAAGCTGAACTAACAAGTCTCTTTCTTTCCCCTTTCATTTTCATTCTCTTGCTCTCATTTTGGGTTACCATAAAGTTCATCTTACCAAACTATTTCATCTTGAAATCTGTTATTCCTGATCACATCAACTAATGTATCATATTTTAAGTAGTTTTTCAATTGATCGAAGTAATTGATTTATAAAATTATTTCAAATAAAAAAGTATTACAGTCATAAATAAATCCCATAAAAATAAAACTACAAACTGATATGACTTTATATAATATATTAGATTTATTTTAAAATAAAAATAACTTTATAATCTAATATACCACATCAAACTATAACATTTTATAGATTTAGTTTTGTAAAATCTTTTTGTAAATAAAATATTTCTCTATATGTATTTTGATCAACATTTGAGATCTTATATATAAAGTCTTTTACACCGGCCACCAACATAAGGCTAACGTGTCCACCCCAAGATAGACCTCGAACCTAGGGTAGATTTCGGGTTGGGGTGGCCGTATCAACCCTAGAGGGTGGTGCCAGATTTTTGACCAAATCCGATCACTCTGGTGCTCTGGGTCTGACAAGGTTATGCCACCCTGGTGCTGGATCTAACTAAACTAGCACTAGTGGTTTTTCGGCTGTCATCGGCGGCCACTTTGGTGGCAACTGGAATGGTGGCTGGCTATTGTCCTAAAAATAATTATATAAGTACTAAGATTTTTAGGAATTTATGGTTTTAGTTTTATATTTTTCTTCTAAAAAATCTTAATCCGATATAGTTTTATAATTCATTGTCGAATTACTAAAATGATGATGTGGTGGTGTGTAATTGGAGGGGGACATCTAGGTCCTGACAGCAGTTGCTCCTTTTCTATAAAGCCATACGCCAGCTTTGAGATTACAAATTAATAAGTTCTTACAAGTTTGATACGTAAACATAACACTAGAAATTTAAGCTAAGCAATATATGAAATACGTCAGTGGACATGGGATGAAGCATATGCATGAGTGTCTGTCAAATCTAAGTAAGGTACATTGGGCAATAACTAGATAAACAAGCTATTCCTCGTTTTGATCATTTTTGTCATGATTTTCAATTAGACCAATTGATGTAGCATGTGTTAAGTTGTTTTATAAGTCAAATATTACTTAAAATACAATATACCAATTCATGTGATTGGAGATCATAACAAAATCTAAAATGAAAAAAATATATTAATTATCTAATTTAATTAACCATCTTAGGTGAGTTCTTTTTTATTTTATTATATTTTTATTAAAGAAAAGTGTAGGAGAGACAATCGGAGGTGGCTACCTTTCGTGGACGTGACCATGGTAACACATTATTTGCTGCAAATCAAACAAGAGGAACCTAGAAGGTGGGAAGTCATATGCGCTCCCTCAACTCGAGTTTGAGCTATAGCTTAAATCCGAGTCACACTAGAGAATTCAATGAATGCTTAAGTGGCGAATATTTATAAGGAAAATGCTAGTTTGCTCTTTCTCTTTGTCCCCTCACTTTGACCGCTTGTGTATTTAATTTTTTTTTTAACTTTTTTTACTTAATGATTAATAAAGTAATTTTTAGTGTATTAGTGATTTTTTTTAACTATTTAAATATGTTAAAAAATATAAAAAAAAAATGAGAAAAAAATAAAAACACACATTTGACCCAGTGGTCAAATTGAACTGGGCAGCAAGTAGTCCGACTCTATTTATAATCTAAAGTGAATCTATATTTAGATTTGAACTCAAGACTTAATACATGTCAAAAACACTTAGAAGTAACCAAGGACCAAGAGCAACCACCCTTGGCGGTAGTTGTTCATTTGCTAAATTGGTGGTGATTAGATGCAAAAAACAAAAAAATGTGTGGTTTTTCCCACATCAGATATATAACAAGTCGTTGATTAGGATGAAGTGATCCAGGTTGTCCACATAAGATGGCTACACATGTATAACGTTTACCACCTTGTGAAAAAAATCAACCCGGTCGGTGGTGATTGAAAGCATTACCACCATCTGTGTTTTTTTTCAATGTTTTACTTTATCTCTTTTCTCTTGGCCTCATCCATTTTCCCTCCGTTCTCTATAAATCTGCCAACCCTGTTACACTGGTTTTTCCCCCTTCTGAGGTTGCTCTTCAGCCTTGGAGTTTGAAAAATAATCAGAAAATGAATATTAAATTAAGTGGCTCTTTGTACAGTTAGTGGCACTGCATGTGCTCAGGAATATACAGTTTTTTTGCTTCTTTATATGCAGCAGTCCCACCTTCCATCCATTATAATTTCAGTGTCTGTATATATAATCACTCTCTTCTCATTGTTACCTCTCCCTCCCTGGCCTTTTCTTTCCCTTTCTAATTTAAATTCTTCCCCCGATTTTGAACCACTTGAGTTTGATATCTTACTCGCGATTGATAGAAATGGGTGAAGAAGCTAAACAGGTAAGTTTCTGCATGTTCTTTGCATTTTAGAGTTTCATTCATTTTTATTAGAGTCTTCGGCTCTTTTGGGGGGCTACATTTCGTCTATCCTTACTGGTTTTTATTTCATTTGCATTTGTAGGAACAAGCTACAGCAGAGGAGAAGAAAGAGGAGAAAGCAGAAGAGAAAAAAGATGAGAAAACAGAGGAGAATAAGGAAGAGAAGCCACAGGAGGAGAAGAAGGAAGAGCCAAAACCACCATCTCCATTAATCTTGTACGTGGATTTGCATTGTGTTGGATGTGCCAAGAAGATCGAGAAGACAATAATGAGGATTAGAGGTCCCATTTCTTTATAAATTGTTATACTAGAGTTTAGTTTCTTTTGAGTTAATATGTGTGCATGTGCAGGACCATGTGTGCGCTATAACTTCTGTTTATGATTGTCATCAGGAGTGGAGGGTGTTGAGGTAGACATGGCTAAAAACGAAGTGACTATAAAGGGGATAGTGGAGCCCCAAGCTGTGTGCATGAAAATCATGAAAAGGACTAAAAGAAGAGCAAAAGTCTTATCCCCATTACCAGCATCTGAGGGTGAACCCATCCCAGAAGTTGTTACTTCACAGGTCTTATGCANAAAAAAAAAAAAAAAAAAAAAAAAAAAAAAAAAAAAAAAAAGAAGAAAATTTAAATTTAGTAAAGTACTCAATTTTTTACTAGCATATTGAAAACAGTCTTGCTTTACTGTACTCCAGGTAACTGGATTAGTGAAAGTGGAACTCAAGGTAAACATGCACTGTGAGGCCTGTGCAGAGCAACTTAAGAGGAAGATGCTCAAGATGAGAGGTACTACTAATGATTCTATAAGCTAAGTTAATTATTTGAGTGTGACTGACCAACTGCATGAAATAATGAGACAAGTTGACATTAAAGGAATCCCATAAAGGATCGATGCTTTCTCATTCCTGGTTTTGCCGCCTGAGGGTCTAGAGCCACTACGACCTAGCCAAATCAGCATCTGGCTGATCCAAATGCATGGTTGGTCATCTTACGTGGCAGGACCATACAATTCAGTGAATGAATTGGAGTCTTTCATCCTTATAGGGTGCTGGCATGTTCTAATTTGGGAAAAAAAAAAAAAAACGAAATCATCAGACACAATCTGTCTTTGGGAATAAATGAATCTGAAATTTGATTACTCATCTTGTGTTACAGGTGTTCAAACAGTCGTAACCGAGCTCAGTTCTGAGAAGGTCATGGTCACGGGGACCATGGATGCAGACAAGCTTGTAGCCTATGTTTATAGACGCACCAAAAAGCAAGCTCGAATTGTACCACAGCCCGAGCCTGAGCCCGAGAAGAAAGAAGAAAACAAGGAAGCCGAGAAGCCAGCAGAAGAAGCAAAACCTGAAGAAAAGAAAGAAGATAAGGACAAACCACCAGAAGAAGCAAAGAAAGAAGACAATAAGGGTGCTGAAGATCAAGTCAAGGAATTAGAAGCCATTAAGCTGGAAGGTGGAGGGGAAGGTGGCAACATTGATGAGGCGGGTATGAACAGGATGATGTACTATTCTCAGCCACTGTATGTGATTGAACGAATCCCACCTCCTCAGCTCTTCAGCGATGAAAACCCGAATGCATGTTGCATTTCATAATAATTTCTTATAATATCAAAGAATGTTATGAGAATGTAAAGTTATGAGAATGTAAAGTGTCAAGTAGCAGCAGTACCACTCGCTTGACTGTGAGAGTACGAGTACCGAAGTTTGGTGGAAGGCGTCAAATAATTAATGGAATTAGAGCAAATTGATTAATAATATAAATCAATATTCTGTATGATATCTTTGTAAGATATTTAATTTGGATATATGCATACTATATGCAGGCTATTTTTATCCAGAAACCAATCTAATAAGAATATTCTGATCAGTTGAAATAAGCTTCTTTTATCTATTTAGTAGGGAGTTTAATATCATTTTATTAACGCATCTTCAACTTGTAAATTTATTGTTATAAATCTTTTTGTGGTTGTAGTACTTCTGATTTTTATATAATTACACATGTAGCCCGATACGACATTAGTCAACAGAAACAGTCACAAACATTACAAGAAACTGCTTATTTGCGACTAGTTAATTCCAGCGAAATGATTATTTGTAACTAAAATTTGTTGCAAATAGTCTTTTGGTTGCAATAAATTGGTCACAAAAGCACGTTTTTCTTATAGTGAAAATTAAGGAAAAATTAAATGTTTTAACCACAAACTACCATGACTACTCTTGATAAATTTATACCATAAAGTACTATATATATATAATTAAATTTAGGTTGCGTTTGGGTAATGAGGTATTTTGTGAATAGTAGTAAAAAAGTAATGAAAAAATAAAGATAAAATATTGAATAATAGTTAATAATAGGTACCCAAACCAAACTAGGCCTTAACCTCTTAGCAATGAATAATATGCTTCACATTGCGCCATTATTAGAATATGATTGTTCAGATAGAGCTTTTAATAATTTGGGGTGAATATTTAAAATGAATAATAATTTATGTATAAAAAGTACAGCTTACCCAAAATCAAATTCCCATGTAATGTGAAGACAAATTTAAATTTGCTCTTATAGTAAGCGCACCTAATATTATATTATCAGGCACCAATTCACATGATTTTAGGGATATCAAACAAATATTGATGTAATGATCTATGCGAAGGAATGGTAGCTTCGGTACCTAAAAGAGAATCTTTCTTTGTACCGTTGCTAGTCTGATCATCTGGAATACTATATATTTGCAAGATTCATGTATTATTTTGTCGACCTCCATACCAATGTGGACTCTGGAATCACATGCTTTACAATAGCATGATTAGTTATTTGTTTAACGAGTCTTTGTCAAGATCTGAATGAAGACAGATTAAGGGTTGCTCATCAAATCCTGTTGCACATGCATGGAATGAACTGATCATCATGTTTCTAAGAATCCAATACCCAATAATCATGTTTCTGAAGAATTCATTGTGTAATCTTTCTTCTTCTTTTTTTCTCTCTCTCTCTCTCTTTTACCGCATGACTGCAATCATATAAATAAGAACAATGATGGAGTTACACAATGAAATTAGCCTATCTCTTAAACAAAAGATTGAAGATATGACCATAGAAACCTTGATCTCTGCCACTAGAATCCAATAACAACACTTGGAAAATGATCCTGTCCCACCATTGATTTCTGATTTCCAGTCTAAAACAAATATTGTAAAAGGCCATAAGACACATAAGAACCCATTACATCATAAGTCCAAATTCAATAAAGGTAAAACTAATTATGAGAATAATTGAAACCAAAGTCCTATATCAACAATGATGATAAGAAACCGACCATTTGTTTTAATTGTAACAAACCGGGTCACTTGGCCAAAAATTGTCGCTATAAGAAGAGGAAAAATCAAGGCAATGAACAACCAAGGCTCACATGATGCTTTTCGAGACCGACTTTGTTGGAACCGATGAACGGTATGTAACCATAAGTCTCCAAGTTTATCTAACTTGTAATGTTATTGATTGGATAGTAGACACAGGAGCCAATGTACATGTCATTTCTAACTGTAATATTTTTTTAACATATCAGGATACAAGCGGCATGAAAGTGATGATTGGTAACTCTACCTCTGCACAAGTATTTGGAGTAGGAAAAATTGAACTCAAATTAATGTTTGGAAATACTTTTCCTTTAGAAGAAGTATTTTACATACCAGAGGCGAGGAGAAACCTAATTAGTGAATCTTTACTTAGTGGAGCAGGCTACACATTATTATTTCAATCTAATAAAGTTATTATAACTAAATATGGGTCATTTGTGAGGAAAGGTTATGTGAGTGATGGTTTGCTTGTAATAAATATTTAAAATAATGTAGTAGACAAATTAGATTCTAATAATAAATTTACATTTTCTACATGTTTCTCTTCAATGTGGCATGTTAGATTAGGCCATGTTAATTATCATAATGTTAAAAGAATGATAGAATATTTAGAGATTATTTCTAAATTTCTTGTTGATTCGGATGAAAAATGTTTAATTTGTGTTTAATCAAACCAACCTAGAAAGCCATTTAAATCTGCTATAAGAAATTCGTCGTTACTTGAATTAATTCATAGTGATGGTTGCTATTTAAATGGTGTCTCATCTAAAAGTGGTAATAAATACTTCATTACTTTTATAGATGATATGTCCAAATTTTGTTATATTTACTTGATGAAAACAAAATATGAATCTTTTAGCAAATTTGTCATCTATAAAACTGAAGTAATTTGAAAACTAATTGGAGAGAAAGATTAAAATTATCAAGTCTAATAGAGGAGGTGAATACTTCTCTAATAAATTGGTTCATGCGAGGAGAATGGTATTATAGATGAGGAAACCGCTCCATTTTCTCCTCAATCCAATGGTGTTTTTTAGAGAAAAAAATAGAACCTTAGTAGATATGATCAAATACATACTCTCTAGTTCCGGCCTACCTGAGCAATGGCAAGGGAAAGCAATATTTACATCTTGTTTTATCTTGAATAGAGTACCATTTAAGGGAACTAACAAGATACCGTATGAACTCTAGAAGGGTAGAATACCTAATATTAATTTCTTTAGAGTTTGGGGTTATCTTGGAAATGTTAATGTTCCAAAAATTAAGAAAATGAAATTAGGTCTCAACACAGTAGATGCAGTATTCATTGGGTATGCTAGATATAGTTCTGCATATAGGTTTTTTATTATAACATCAGAAATCTAAGGTATTGATTCCAACACCATCATGGAGTCTAGGGATGCAATATTCTTTGAAGATTTATTTCCTTTCAAAAATAAATTAGAAAGATCTTTATTTACAGCAAGTTTTCCTTCCACCAGTAGTCAACCTACCATTATATCTAATCCTAAGAGTGCATCTGGATTAGAAAATGAACTTGAAAAAGGAAAACGACTTAGAAAGGAAAATGATTTTGGACATGATTTTTATACTTATTCTATGGAGGAAGACTCGTTGATTTTTAAGGATGCCATGCTTTTCATTAATTTTACTTTCTGGAAAGAAGTAGTAAATAATGAGATAAAATCTATTAAGACTAATGGCACTTGGAACTTATGTGATCTTCTTACTGGATGTAAAATCATTGGATGTAAGTGGATTTTTAAAAAGAAATTGAGACCTGATGGTAGTATTGATAGATTTAAAGCTCGACTGGTTGCAAATGGTTTTATACAAAGAGAGGGTATCGATTAATTTGTCCTGATACTAGAATAACCACAATTCATGTTCTAATTGCTCTAGCAGCAATCCATAAAATTGAGGTCCACCAAATGGACATAAAGACCGCATTTCTTAATGGCGATCTAAAAGACGAGATATACACAGATTAACCAAAGGGATTTGTGGTTCTAGGACAGGAAAGGAAAGTTTGTAAACTTATTAAATCTCTATATGGTTTAAAGCAAACCCCTAAACAATGGCATTAAAAGTTTGATGAAATAATTTTATATTATAATTTCAAGATAAATGAATCTAATAAGTGTTTATACACTAAAATAGTTAATGGTGCATACGTAATACTATGTCTTTACATTGATGATATTCTCATCTTTGGTACGAATATAGATATTGTTCTTTATGTTAAAAACTTTTTATCTAAGAATTTTGACATGAAGACATTAGAGAGGCACATGTAATTCTTGGTATTAAATTAATAAGATCTCGTGATGGTATTAGTATAAATCAATCTCATTATATTGAAAAGATTCTTAAAAAGTTTGAAAGACTCGAATGCAAACCTGTTAGTACTACTATTGATCCTTATTTGCATTTAAGTAAGAATCTTGGAAATTCTGTATTACAATTGAGATATTCCCAGATTATTTGTACGTTACTATATATTATTAATTCTACTAGACCTGATATTTCATATACTATGAGTAGACTTAGCAGATATACTAGCAGGCCTGATGATTCTCATTCGAAGGCATTGGACAAAATTCTTAAATATTCAAGAGGAACCATAACATATGGTATCCATTATTCTGGGTATTCCACTGATTAGAAGTATACAGTGATGCTAGTTGGATAGCTGACACAGTAGATCGTAAGGAAACGAATGGATATATTTTCACTCTTGATGGAGCAGTTGTGGCTTGGAGATCTTCTAAGTAAACTGTGATTTCACGATCTACCATGGAGACTGAATTAATAGCCTTGGATACTACCAGACATGAGATAGAGTGGCTTAAAAATTCAAAAATTTCACTAGTTAAAAAACCAATGCCAACTATTTATGTTCTTTGTAACAATCAGGATGTGATAAGTGTTTGTAATAATAAACACTTTAATAATAAGATGAGACATTTGAGTATCAAGCATTCTACGATAAAATATCTGATAAAGAATGCATACTTGACTTTGGAATATGTAAAGTCAGAAGATAACCTAGCGGATTCTTTGACGAAAGGACTGGCAAAGTCGAAGGTTATATATTAGGGGTGGGCAGCGGGGCCCTGCACCTCGCTGCACCGCCCCGTTCGCCTCGCCCCCGCCCAAGCAGGGTGGGGGATCTGGTCCGTCTAAGCGGGGTGCGGGTGGCCCTGCCCCGCACCCTAAAAAGCAACCGGGGCGGGGGACGGAGGGGGCACGGCCCCACTCCGTGTTTACCCCGCCTCGTATAATATATATATTTATATTATATATTTTAAAAAAAAACTCCTTATTAATGAAACGGTGCCGTTTTGTCCACGGCATCATTTCACTAATATTATAACCCTCGTTTACCCTCCTCCCCTCACTCTTCTCGTCGTTCTCGAAGTCTCGTCTCTCTTTCAGTCTCTCGCACTCTGCCTCTCGCGCTCTCTCAAACCTTAATCTCCCTCTCTCGCACTCTACTCTCTCTCTCACTCTCTTGCACGACTGCACGAGCATTTGCAATACCATTTACTGTTTGAAACTTTGCTGCGCCAAACTCCAAACTCAAAAGGTAAGACTCCTAGTCCTTACTCCGGAGTTTCAATTTTTTTTTTCTTTGAGTTTTGAATTGGAGATTGGAGGAAGGATGGGTTGAATCGGAGATGGAAGATGGAAATGATTGTGAAATTGTGTGCTGTGGATTCTGGCTTATGCATGTGTTTTGTCACTGTGTTTTAGAATTTTTTGCCGTTGTTTCATTTTTTTACTTTGTAGGGTTTCAGATTTGGAACCCTCAATTAGTTTAGGGTCAAAATCCAAAACCCTAAATGAAGTTTAGTCTCAGCTATCAATTTATTTAGGGTTTCGGATTGAACCCCTAAATTGATTTAGGGGTTCAATCCGAAACCCCAATTTTGTTTAGAAATAAAAACATTTTTTTAAATTGTTTGGTATATTATTACATTTTTTTTATGTGTTGTGTTCCCTTGACATTGTGCCTTATTTAATTTTATAATTTTAATTGTGTTGAAAAGTCAAGGATGTCTTCTCAAAGAGATTACAGTGATAGCTCTCTTACCCCTACTAGTATCCCTACCCCTGTCCCAGAATTGGCCCCTACTGAGTCTATTCCAACCCCTAAGAGTACACCTTGCCACCTCCATACCCCCACCGACATAGAACAAGAAACCTATGTCCATAGTTTGGTCTCACTTTACCAAACTAGAAGGTGGCGACCCCAATAACCCTCAAGCCAAATATAATTATTGTGGAAAAATATATGGATGTCACTATAGGAAACATAGTACATCCTAGCTAAAAGTCCATTTAGAGAAACAATGCAAGAAGTGTCCAATATTAAGATCCTTATTGAAAAAGAGTCAATCTAGACTAGAAGTTGGACTAAAAAAAATGTCGGATAGAAGTAGTGGGGGTCCAACGTTGAAGGGGTTTATGAAGTATAATCCCGATGAATGTAGAAGGAAGGTAGCTCGTATGGTAATCATAGACGAGCTACCTTTTCAGTTTGTGGAAGGGAGAGGGTTTAAAGAACTTGTTGGAGAATTAGATCCTAGATATTCGCTTCCTTCTCGTCACACTGTGGCCAAAAATATTAAAAAGATATACAGAAAAGATAAAGATGTTTTGAGGGGCCAATTGACGGGTTTGGTAGTTTGCCTCACTACTGATACTTGGAGTTCTGTCCAAAATTTTATTTACATGTCTTTGACTGTCCATTTTGTTGATTCCGATTGGATTCTCCACAAAAAAATTATTAAGTTTTGTCAAATAGTTGATCACAAGGGTGAAACTATTGGGAAGGCCTTGGAGGCCACAATAAAGGAGTTGGGGTTGACATGGGTTTTGACAATATCTGTTGATAATGCCTCGTTTAATAATGTCGCCTTGGGATATCTGAAAACTTATCTTAGAGAGGCAAATAAAACATTCTTGCGTGGTGAATATGTGCATGTTAGATGTGCTGCACATATCTTGAATATAATTGTTACTGAGGGGTTGAAAGATGTTGATAACTCAGTTACATGAGTTAGAATGGCTATGAAATTTGTGAGGTCTTCTCCTTCTAGATTAGAGAAATTCATGGTTTCTGCGAAAAGTGTGGGCATAACATCGAATCTTTGTATTGATGTTCCTACCAGATGGAACTCGACTTATTTGATGTTAGAGGCGGCCCAAGAATATAAGGTAGCCTTTCAGTTATTGAGGGATGAAGACATTCAATATGTCAAATGCTTTGATAAGCACGGGGGATTAGGAAAGCCTAACGATGATGATTGGGAGGTAGTTTCTACTTTTGTTGATTTTCTGGGGCTTTTTCATGATATCACATTGAAGTTATCTGGTTCCTTGTACCCTACATCCCATGAGTTTTGTCAACAAATATGTAGGGTAAAAGAGGAATTAGACGACATGTGTAGGGGTTCCAATATAAGGATGAGGGGGATGACATTGATTATGAGGGTCAAATATGACAAGTATTGGAAAGATTTGACTAGATTGAATATTTTGTTATATGTGGCTATTATTCTTAATCCCCGCCTGAAACTTTTAGGCATGTTATATGGTTCGGGACTTGTGCACGATTAGGCATGAGCTGATCTTATTGGTGATATGGCCTGAGATACCCTTATTAAATTGTATGATGAGTTTAATACAATTAAGGATGGTACTGCATCTACTACACTTACACCTACCCCAACATCTCCTTCAGACACTGGACTAGCAAAGAAGCGTAGATTAGCGTGGACTAAGACCCTTACACATAATCCTACACTAGTCCATCAATTTATGGAAGTGGTTTCGGAGTTAAACAACTATTTGTCAGGGGATCTTATTCAAGATGATGACAATTTTGATATATTGGTATGGTGGAAGACGGCAGCAAAGAAATATCCCATCCTTTCTGAGATAGCCCGTTGTATTTTGGCCATCCTTATTAGTACCGTTGCCTCAGAGTCAGCTTTTAGTACCGGAGGGCGCATATTGGATCATTTCCATAGTTCATTGTCTCCTTCGACTGTGGAGGCATTGATATGTACACAGAGTTGGACGATGGAAAATGATATTTATGTTCTGAATATTTTGGATTTTAAGGAGACCGACGAGGAGGAGGGTGGTGATCAGTCTGGATCTGGACCACCTAGTAATTGTTGTTTTTATTTTAATATATTTTGATTTATTTATATTCATTTCGATTTTATCGATATTAATTTTAGTGTTTATTGTTGTAACTTGAAGCATCACATGGGACTACTCAGAGTCAGACGACGTCTACCTCCGCTGCAATATAAATATGTGCTCACTGCTCAAGCCTTAAATCTAAATTATCAAATTATGTATTGATATATTTCAATGATTTGTAATACTGATACAATGTCCCTTGGACACTTATGTAACTATATTTGTAATTTTGTAATTATTTAGCCTTTCAATTTTGTAATTTTGTAATAGCTTAGTAATGTAAATTTATATTTTTTTTATTCATGTAAATTTTTTTTAATATGATTTTTTAGCCTTTTTTTTTTTACTTCTACTTTAAACTTTTATGGGCTCAAGACTAAGTCATTTTGGGCTCATTTCAATTGTTTTTGGGCCAAAAATAGCCGAGAAATCGCTTCTGGGCCAAAGGCCCAATGGGGGGCAGGCGGACTGATCTCCCCACCCGCACCTCGCTGTGCAGGATGGGGTACCCCGCCCCCGCATGCCGAGGGCGGGGTGCGGGAATGGATTTTACCCCCTCGCCTATGCGAGGGCAGGGGCGGGTAGCACCCCTATTATATATACATCAAGGAGGATCAGATGAAACCCATTAATTAGGTCACCAGTAGCGGCAACCCAATCTTCCTGACTGGAGATCCCAAGAAGAAGGTTCAATGGAAAAAACAAACCATTTGAGTAACTGGATAATACTATTAAAATATTATTATAGGTTTATCCCTAGAGTGTGAGTGCTACAAATGCAATGGTAAAGGAAAAAAGAAATGCTTTGAATGAGTCCAAGACTAAAGCGAGGTATTGAATTGCAGGTACCCTTGGAGGACTCACCTATGTGAGTGTAATTGTGGGGCTGCAGTCTATGGTAATTAAGTTATTCCTTAGAGCGCTCATGAATCCTAGATACGGTGCACGACCTTTATGTAGCACCTTGAAAGGAACCTGATATATGTCCTACTATGCGTGTGGTATGGAGAAGCCTGAGTTAAAAGATTCTGGTTCAAGATTTGCTCCACCATGGATCTTTCAGATGGAAACACGCTAACACTAGGTAGATGTTTAAAGCCACAAGTTACCTTTATTGATGCATAGTACTTAGCCTAAAGAAAATTTTATTCTATTCTATCTTTAAAATATTTTAATCAGGTCGGGGATTGTTAGTTTTCTAACTTAGAAATGATTAAAATAATTAATGTTGAGTAAAAAATAATGTGAATCATTACCATTGTTCAATGTATCGATTAGGTTGTCTAGATTTAAATGAAAATGTGTCATGATAACTTGAACCAATGCATGCCTCTTAGAGATATAAGTCTTAACCGCTTGCCAAACAAACAAAAGGTTGTGTCATTTGGTGAACTAGAAACATTTTCAATATATTCTCTAATATTTGAAAAGTTATGACTTCTCAAAAGTGCTTCTTTATTTTAGTTGTGACTTTTCACAAATACCATTTCATTTATATGTCTTAACTTTTCATAAGTATCATTTCATTTAAATAAGTTGTGACTTTTCACAAGTGTCATTTCATTCTCTATAAATAGGGATCAACCCCACCAACAAATTGATGGACTCCAAATTCTCTACAAAAATTAGAGAAACATTTCCTCATTCTTTTTATCTTTCTTTCTTTGGGCTTTGGCTATTTTATATTTGATTCAAGGTTCTCCTTTTGTGTGCACAAACAAGGAGATTAATAAGAACCGACATTGTTATATCTTGAGAGTAGATTGTCAAGAAACCTAGTACACGTTTAAATTTGGAGACGGTAAAATCTACTCAAAGGAAAGCGTCCATCACAACGTGCCTCAACATCGGATTCTCTTTTTCTAATTTATTTTTATTATTTTACATATTTTCTAGTTTACAAAGCATTTCAAAATATTTCCCAACAGAATCCAATACCCAATTATCCAACATGTTTAATTTTTTTTTTTCTCTCGTGACTACAATCATATAAATAAGAATAATGATGGAGTTTGTGTAATTACAATGAAATTAGCATTTTTTCTTATTGTTAAAGCATCATTTGTTTCCAAAATTTAAATTGATGAGAAGAACTAAACTCAATCATTTATTTATATTATAACTTATAAAAAAAATCATTTATTTATATTATAACACTCTTATTAACTTGTGGGTCGAATAATAACATTCATTTTATTAAGAGTAATATTATGTATGGTTATAGAATGTGAAAAAGAGTGGTGTTTATTATAAATTTTTTTTTCATGTGATTTCTTTATTTACTTAATTTTTTTAAAAGAATTACACGTTACTGTTACTTACATAGTTACGATTGTAAATATCTTCTTTTTTTTTTTTTTTTTTTTTAGTAAAATATAATATTAGATACAAATCTCTAGTGTGAATCATGTTTGGCGTACTACTTTGTAAGAAGTGGACCCCATGAGAAATAAATTTTATTATTTAATTTATATCCTAATACTATTTAAATTACTTTTCTCTATGCTTTTTCAGTACTAATTAGTAACGGAAGCCAATGAGATGCAATGAGAAGTGAAATAATCTGGACCACGGTTGATCAACATGCTCTTTCTTTCCCTTTTACTTATCCGTTAGTTCTGAAAACTTTCTACTTTCGTAATAATTACACTGAAATAATACATCATCCTTTCTGAGTCCGATTTTCACGTGTTGGTTTATAAAAGAATGGCATGCAGAAACACTAAAGCAAGCAAAGACTCGATCCATGGTATCCTGTGAGGAGCTCTGTGAAGTTGCAGAACATCTTGACATGCTTACGCTAAACAAGCATTGTACTCCAAGTTATCAGAATATATCCATCTTTATGCGCGGTTCCTTTTTGTTTCAGTGGGTGCAGTTAAAAGTTTTGTTAAATATATATATATAATCTTTGTGGATGTCACATGAAAATATAAGGATAGGATAAGGATAATACTGATTATAAGCAGGTTTTTTAGATTCTCTGAGACAAATCAGAGGCGTGGGTTTCACATGGAGGATCAAAAGCCACCACTCCGTTCGAGATCTGAGTCGTCATAATTCTCAATAGTCCGAATGAGACACAAAAATCCATAGAACTGTCAACTCATGACTGGGACCCCATGATTTTCTAAAATGACAGAGAGTGATGCTTTGTTGGTGATCCATGTCGCACATCTGTGCTCATTTGTCTTATAACCAAGACAGAGTCACATTCAGACCACAGTGATCATGCATGTGTCAATCCTCTAAAGTTGAAGACATTAGGAATCGCAGATAAAGTTATTGAAATTTCTCCTAATAATGATATTAAATTCAGGTAAGAGAAATCCTACCCTTTTTATAAAATAAATTTATAAATTAATATATAATTTTACATCAAATCATATTAATTTATAAATTTATTTTTATAAAATTCATTTCTTAAAAGAACATGAACAATATATATAAATAATAGTATTTATGCAAACTTTTATATATCCTATTGCCCCCCCGCCCCCCTCCACATAAATCCTGACTTCTTTTCTGCATAAATCAATGTACGTACAATTCCTAAAGATCATATAAAGTTATAGGAAGGATTCATTTATCATGTAGTTACATAGGCATCTTCCGGTTCACGTCATACTAGCTATTAGTACTACGAGA
>QEOT01008162.1:4678-78380 GCA_003123785.1 Pterocarya stenoptera | reverse complement strand
CTTGTGCTAGCTTTCATTAATGGCGGACATGCAGATTAATGTTCCTGCTTCCAAGAATGTGGAAGAAGCACAGTACGTGTAGAGATGATGGTGTCTCTGTTTATGTTTCCATTCTTGTCCCTATTGTTTTCATGAAATTACCAAATAGTATGATTGTTTTGTTCCCGACGTCTGCACCGACTGTATATATTTGTAAACTTATTTCTTTTCCCAAAATAGCCTTACTTTTTTTATCTACTTTCCATATTTGCCCCTATTGTTTTCGGTAAATTGCCAACTTTAATGACTGCTTTTTTATCACCGTTTACAACGACTGTACATTTTTGTAAATTAATCTATTTTCCGAGAATGTCCTTTGTTCTTTCAGTGATTTACTACGTGAATTTTTTGTTTTTTTTGCTGAGGGGCTTTTTTGTCTTTTTGATTTTAACCATAATCCCTTTATCTCATCGGTTTTAAGGTCGCATCTTACCCATTACATTTTACTTGCTTGCAAATTTACGCTGTTCTATATTTCTTCAAACCTTCAAGGACTAAAGTTTGTCAAATTTGGAATCTAATCGGTATGTTTTGCTTAGCTTTTAGTTCTCAGTTAAATGCATGCCAGTTTTCTATACTTTGGTGAAATAGATTAATGTAGACATATGTATGTGCAAAAAAGTAGAAATTAATTATTTAATATTTAATAATTAACTATTTAATATTTTTTTCTTATCTAATAAATATACAATACAATATGCAGTCGACTATAGTTATTAAAATTAACTATAATAATTTTATCAATATAATTATAAATTTTAATAAAATAAAAAAATATTTTATTAATAATTGAAAAAAATGGACACCTTTATTAAATCAATTAATGTGTTTAATATACTCATGTGATTTAATATAATTTATTAATATTTAATGTTATTATTACTAGTAGAAATAGTTGAAAAGGGTTGAGGTGGTAGGATCAGCTGTACTGAGTATATATTTCGTAAAAATTCGGAAGGATCTATTGTAATTGTTAATATATATTAACATGATCTTGTTTAAGAAATATAATTACAGAATTTTTATATTCTGTTTTTTTAATGTATTGTTTTTTTAATTTTTTATAACAGATCACTTCAGTGCTCTCCATCCCACTCACTGTTGGCTTCTTCTACTCCCACTGATCTTATATTTGTCCTCTACCTTCTGCAGGTATACGTTTATTGTTCAATAAATACTTATTGTATTTATTTTGTAACAAATATATAAACTTGTAATTCTCGATTATAACTATTTGTTATTTATAATTATATGGAAATTTGGATTCTTATTGCTAGACAATTTAATATAATATTAGATGTTTTAATATAATTTAGAAAAAATTGTTTTTAAATAGATGTTACTTTCTTATTCTTTAGATATAAATAGTTATAACATTGTATGTGTTTTATATTTCCATATATATATATATGCATGTATGTCTATGTGTTTGATACATTGTTATTTATTTTTTTGTTATTCATGTCAGTCATTGTATTATAGTTATAAATATTTTACAAATCATGCGTGTAATAAGTGTTGTAAATAGAAAAAAAAAATCTAAAAATATAGACAAAATTATGTTCATTTATAGTTAAAAATTTGAAACGTAACAAAAATGTCCATGTCCCCAGCAGCTGGTCCATAAATCAGAAAACTAGCAGATCATATATGTGATAATGGCATGATTGGACCACTTCCTTAAGTTAATGAATACATTGACACTAGTCACTACTCCATCATAAACACAAACGAAACGTGCATAAAAGAAAACTGGCACAATAGCATAGAGAGCAGTGTCAATGATGCAAATATATGCATTATTATATTGTATATGCCATTAGTAACACCAAATTCGTGCATGATGATCTGTGAGCTGGTCCAAAAATTCAATCGCCCCATTTGTCGAGGAAGAAGGTCCAACTCAGAAATTAGGCCTCAATCATTGCTTTCTTGGGCCATCATCATTGCTTACCCACCGTGATCCTAATTTGCATTAGAAGTGAAACGGTATATATATATATATTGTGGATAAGAACTGCAACCCCCTAAACTTTTTTCACCTGGGAGGACTAGTCAAATAAAAATGAAATCGAGGGTAATGAAATGGATGGTTTTTTGGTGTCCCAAAAGAGCAAAACATTCAAATTATAAAACAGACAATTTTTTCCTTTTCAAAATTTTACAAGAAAAATAAGTATTTGTGACAGATTAGTTGTGATAATAACAATTATTTACGACAAAAACAGATTTATTTTAGGAGGAAATAATCATTTTCGTTGAAAATAACTGGTCACAAATAAACTACTTAATTAATTAAAATTATCAATTAGTTGGAGTAATATATATTATATATATATCAATCTTCATCTGATGAAAACACTCTGTTGATCAGAAATAATCTCTGGCAGAATTATCTTCAACCTGTTTGCTAATGTCTTAGCCACAATTTTACACAGGACATTACACAAACTTATAGGTCGAAAGTCACTAACTGTTACAGGTTCCTTTATTTTGGGAATTAAAGCTATGAGGGTCTGATTAATCAACCTTAAGTCACTGCCTCCTTTCAGAAACTCCAATACAACCAAACACACATCCTCTCCTAGTACATGCCAGTATTTTTGGTAAAAACACACTCCAAATCCATCAAATTCTGGAGACTTATAAGGCCCCATTTGAAACACAGCAGCTTTCACCTCTTTCCTTGTGAACTCTTTGGTTAGAAGTCCATTCATTTCATTACTCACCCTCGGTTTGATAAACTGTGTTCCAGCTTCAATCATCTCTACAAATGGACCACTCGATGATAAAACCTCTTTAAAATGTCTCTTAAAAGCTCCTTCAATACCTCCCTGGTCCTTCAAAATTCTGCCAGATAAGTCAGAAATCTGATTAATCCTGCTTTTCCTCCTCCTTTGGCTTGCACAAGCATGAAAGTACTTAGGATAGGTTTGAGGGGTGAGATGAGAATTTTGTGTTTTGTTTTAAAGTTTAAAATATTATTTTTTAGTTTTGAGATTTGAAAAAGTTAAATTGGGATTTGAAAAAGTTGTATTGAAATTTGAAAAAGTTGAATTATTTATTATATTTTAAATGGGGATTTGAAAAAGTTATAATAATGAGATAAGATGAGATGAGAATTTTGTGTGAGATATGTTTTCCAAACCTATCCTTAGTATTCCTATCTCCCTCTCGAAACCAGCTCCTTTGAGCCCTCTGTTTCCATCTTATATCCTCTTTCTTTAGCAACTGGCCCACCTCACCTTTTAACCTCTTAACTTCCTCACACTTACTCATATCCTCCACTTCCTGCAACCCCTTTAATAACTTAGTATTTTTCTTCAGCTCACCTTCTTCTTTTTTATTTTTTTGTCTCCCCCACCCCATCAGCTTAGTGCTACATGTTACCAAAGCCTTCTGAACTCTCTTTAAAGAATTACTTCCTTCCCTACCCCTTTCCCACTCCCCCCTCACCACCTCCTCACATTCCTCATCTTTAGTCCAGCATGCTTCAAAGCGAAACATCCTCTTTTTAGTTCCCCTTTGCCAATTTGAACATATTTACATTACTATAGGCTTATGGTCTAAGCAATCTAGCAGGCAACACCTCAACCTTTACTTCCTTAAACAAATCCAGCCACCTACCATTTGCTAGATACCTATCCAATCTCTCCTTAACAAAGGTGCCATCTGAATGTCCATTGCTCCATGTGTATCTGTCACCACTATAACCCAAGTCATACAGCTCATTCTCCTCCATAGCCTTCCTAAATAGCATCATCTGACTTTCCTCCCTTTGCTTGCCTCCCCATTTCTCAGACTGACAGGTTATTTCATTGAAATCTCCTGCAACACACCATGGGACGTGTCCTTCTGGTTTCATCTGCTGCAACAAATCCCAAGAGGACTTCCTTTTTGTTGTTTCAGGATGACCATAGAACCCTGTAAGCATCCATCTCTTCCTCGACTCCTCCTCCATTATCCATGCAGTAACATGGCATCTAGAGTAATTTACAATCTCCACTTCCAACTCCTCCTTCCACAATAAAGCCAGTCCCCCTCCCTTCCCAACAGAATCTACCACAAAACATTGCTCAAAATCAACTTTCCTTCGAATACCTTCCACCCTTCTCGTACCAATCATAGTTTCAATGAGAAACATGATTTTGGGCCTCTTCTCCTTTGCCATAGAGCGAAGGTCCTGAACTGTCCGAGGGTTCCCAAGCCCTCGGCAGTTCCAACATAATACACTCATTGGGATAGGTGGGGCTGATTTCCAGCCACCACCTCAACATTGTAGAGTTCAAATTCTATTGCTTCCTCACCCCTCTTAACTTTTTTTGGCTTTTTTTTTTTCATTAATCTCCCCTTTCCCATTTCTTTTTTTTTCCCAGCCTGTCCCCCTTCATCTACCCCTTCTTTCATTTTACCTCTCGTCCTTCTCTTCCACCTCATTTCTCTACATAATGTACCTTCCATCCCATCAAGTACAAGCATCTCATCGACCCTAGCAGCCTCCCTTTCCTCTCTCCCTCCATTTCCTTCACCCTTGGACCTTTCACCATCAACCTCATAAAATTCCTTGGTATTCTCATTCAAGATGACCCCCCCACTTTCTTCCCTAGACACATTCTTTTTACTAATCTCCACTCTCACCTCCTCACCCTCTTCATTTTCCACACCCTGCTCTCCCTGCTGCTCCTCCTTTCTCACCTCTTCTTCATCAAACACACTCCTTCACCTAGCATTTCCCTGAGACCCCCCAGTAGCCCTTAACCAAGGACCAAACTGGTTTTTCTTGTCACCAATCCGATTATGTGCCAGGACACATCCTTCCTCCCCATGAACAATGCATCCACATTTGAAACACATCTTAGGAAGCTTCTCGTAGCTGAAAGGCACCCAAAACTTCTGCTCAAACACTATTATAGTTCTTTCTCTTGCAACAGCCTTCCTAAGATCTACCTCCACCTTCACCCTTAGATAACTTCCCCAACCAACATCATCCTTGGGTGCATCAACCTCTTCTACTCTTCCAAGGGAACTCCCAATCTGCTTCCCAGTATCATATGTCATGCAAGATAGAGGTAAGTTATGCATATGTACCCAGAGAGAGACTAAATCGAAATTGATTTTAGTTGGTTGAGTCAAACCATCGAATGGTTTCAATACAAAACATTAGGTTGTCATATAACCATGGGCATCCCTCCAATACTCTCTTCTTATCCTCCGGGTTTGCAAATGTGATAATAAACATGTTCGCACTTATCTCAGTAAACACAGGTGGTTTACTAACCTTCCAAATCTTGATCATCGTTGCTCTAACCACCTCCTTCCCCTTCGTGCGATTCGAACATATTTTTCCAATTAGACTACATTCTCCTCTGCTTTTCACCTTTACCGAACCTCCTGCACGTACATTAATGACAGCATTCTCCTCTTCATTCAGGCTCAGCTTCTTCCAGATGCTTTCCAGATCCTCCATCCCCACCCACTGTACCACTCCCGTGAACAGTGATTTCGCTACCCACCTCCTACAATGGGACTGGTTGCTTCTCTTCCTTACCGCGCCCTCAAGGCCGTTATAGAGAGAGAAGAGTTTGCAAACTTTACGTTGTTCTATATTTCTTCAAACCTTCAAAGACTCAAGTTTGTCAAATTTGAAATCTAATCGGCATGTTTTGCTTAGCTTTTAGTTCTCAGTTAAATGCATGCCAGTTTTCTATACTTTGGTGAAATAGATTAATGTACACATGTATGTGCAAAAAAGTAGAAATGAATTATTTAATATTTAATAATTAATTATTTAATATTTTTTTCTTATCTAATAAATATACAATACAATATGCAGTCGACTATAGTTATTAAAATTAACTATAATAATTTTATCAATATAATTATAAATTTTAACAAAATAAAAAAATATTTTGTTAATAATTGAAATAAATGGACACGTTTATTACATCAATTAATGTGTTTAATATACTCATGTGATTTAATAAAATTTATTAATATTTAATGTTATTATTACTAGCCAGTAGTAATAGTTGAAAAGGGTTGAGGTGGTAGGATCAGCTGTACTGAGTATATATATTTCGTATATATTCTATTGTAATTGTTAATATATATTAATTAATATGATCTTGTTTAAGAAATATAATTACAGAATTGTTATGTTCTGTTTTTTTAATGTATATTTTTATAACAGATCACTTTAGTGCTCTCCATCCCGCTCACTGCTGGCTTCTTCTACTTCCACTGATCTTATATAATTTGTCCTCTACCTTCTGCAGGTACGTTTATTTTTAAGTAAATACTTATTGTATTTATTTTGTAACAAATATATAAACTTGTAATTCTCGATTATAACTATTTGTTATTTATTATATGGAAATTTGAATTCTTATTGCTAGACAATTTAATATTATATTATATGTTTTAATATAATTTAGAAAAATTTGTTTTTAAATAGATGTTACTTTCTTGTGCTTTAGATATAAATAGTTATAACATTGTTCGTGTTTTATATTTCCATATATTTCCATGTGTTTGATACATTGTTATTTATTTTTTAGGTTAGCCTAACGCAAAATTGCTAATTTCTCATAACAAATGCCAACCGATAAGATCATGATATTATTAAAAAGAAATATATATTTAAATATCACAAATGTCGTCTTTCTGATTTCTTATCTAAATTTCTTTTCAAATAAAACTTGAAGAATATGGAAGAAAAGTCGTAAAAAGAACTTGGTATACTGCTCAATCTGAGGAAAAAAAAAAGGAGGAACTTAATTTGTTGAAAAAGAAGAGAAAGATATGCCGAGTTGAGAAGATCTGAAAATAACAAAAACCAATGAAAATCATAGTCTGATCATTGTTTTTCTTATACTTCAAATGACAACGAAGGTATATGTATATATAAGAGAAATTGGTTCTTCTTCAAATACTAACGTTGCATTTCATAACGAAGCGTCTACTTTAGCAACAACGACAACTGCTACTTCTAACAACATCATCGGAATTTCAACACTACCTAATCGTTTTAGACCAATATTAGAAATTGTAGCTTCTTAGACAAAATTCTAAAAATATAGACAAAATTATGTTCGTTTATAGTTAAAGATTTGAAATATAACAAAAATGGTCATGTCCCAAGCTGGTCCATAAATCAGAAAACTAGCAGATGGTAGCATGCATTAATTCACCATCTCATATATGTGATAATGGGATGATTGGACCACTTCATTAAGTTAATGAATACATTGACACTAGTCACTCCATCATACATGCACACAAACGAAACGTGCATAAAAGAAAACTGGCACAATAGCATAGATGGCAGTGTCAATGATGCCTATATATGCATTATTATATTGTATATGTCATTAGTAACACCAAATTCGTGCATGATGATCTGTGAGCTGGTCCAAAAATTCAATCGCCCCATTTGTCGAGGAAGAAGGTCCAACCCAGAAATTAGGCCTCAATCATTGCTTTCTTGGGCCTTCGCTTTACTGACACCATCATCGTTGCTTACCCACCGTGATACTAATTTGCATTAGAAGTGAAACGGTATATATATATATTGTGGATAAGAACTGCAACCCCCTAAACTTTTTTCACCTGGGAGGACTAGTCAAATAAAAATGAAATCGAGGGTAATGAAAATGGATGGTTTTTTGGTGTCCCAAAAGAGCAAAACATTCAAATTATAAACCAGACAATTTTTTCCTTTTCAATATTTTATAAGAAAAATAAGTATTTGTGATGGATTAGTTACGATGATAACGACTATTTGCAATAAAAATAGACCCATTTTAAGAGGAAATAATCATTTTCGTTAAAAATAACTGGTCAGAAATAAACTATTTAATTAATTAAAATTATCAATTAGTTGGAGTAATATATATTATATATATAGAAAAATGCTAGGTTCGTTTGGATCCTAAACCAAACTCAACTTATTTCAACTCATCATTACAATTTTTTCAAATTTCAACACAAAATATAATAAACAATTCAACTTTTTCAAATCTTAAAATAATATTCTAACAATATTTTATCATCTCAACTCAGGTCAGTCCAACATCTAAACGCAGACTTGTACCTTTGATTAGTTTGCCTCCCTTACATTAGTGGTGATGAATAATTCACTCTTTTCTTTAAAATAAAAAATAAAAAATTCTGACATGGCAAGGCTATATGAGGGGCAAACTCGGGACACATTTGGAGGACAACCTAGCACCATCTATATAGAGAGAAATTTGCAAATATACCACCTTGATGCTATGATAAATTATAGTTTATTCGAAGACTTGAATGAAAAAAATTAGTTTGATAACTTACTCGAATCACCATATTTTAGCAACCAATTTAATTGATTATGGAATATTTATACTCAGTAAATGTGGAATATAATCAGCAGAAGGTGACCGTGTGGGGAATTTGTAACAAGTACAATGTGCTAGCACAACCATAAGGGGAAAGAGAAAAGAAGCACGATTTTGGAATCCAGAAGACAACACGATCAAAATATTAGAAGAATCGTCACATGAACCCCCATCACCACCTCCAAATCCGATTTCTCTAAGATTCAAACCTTCTTTAGCCTTCACTATGCAGCAGGCTCGGTCTCTAAGCTGGAAAGCATGGAGGAAAGTCTTCACTAGATCCTTTTCCCTCTGAAAGGATTTATAATTATTTATTTAATTCCTTCTCACAGTCGAAAACGAAGAATATTGAGTGCAGATTCAGCCAGCAAAAACACATTACGTAAAAGATCTCATTTTGTATATAATTGCTTAATTTCGCAAATCTCAATCATTATTAATATCATCATGTAGAGTCTCAGCTTTGGTCGTGATCTGTGTTCTAAAGGGACACGGTAATGCTTCTTTTTGCCTAATTTTACGTACTTTCATCGGATTTGAACAAGCTAGCTAAATGTTGCCATCTTTCTCGTTCGATTCATTGAACTTAACCCCAAATTAAGGGTCAGAATAGGCATGCGCATGATCATACAGTCTCTAGAACGTACGAACTATTCATGGAGCACGTAATTAGAAAATGGTACTGGACGTAGCCTTCATAAGTCGTGCATGTTAGGTAAAAAAAACCAAATGATTTCTGACCTTTACCAATATTGGTTCTCTCCGATTAGTTATATATTGGAAGTTTGCCGACAACAATTAAACACCATTATTCATGCCTTACAATCTGCGAAATGGTGGGAATTTTTAATTCTAAATTCTATACATACAAGAGTTCTCAAAAGTTTTAAATTTTTTATAATTTGTTTGCATAGTTGAGTTGGTTCAATTTGCACTTAGTGACTTTACTTTATAAGATTGTAATGATGGAACATGGTATGAACAAAGATATATATCAAAATATAAATTAAATATGATAGAGATTAAGATGGAGAAGAAAGAGAGTGAGAGACAATTTGAGAGCAACATGATCTTTATTATTCTCATATGTTATTGAACACAAAGTGAGATTATAATTATTGAATTAGTCATGATACTAAATATAATTATGAGTTATGCAAGCGATGCATATTTATTTTCATAAAAAGTAGGGCAAACCATTAAAAAATTAATTTTTTTTTATGTACGTTCTATCTTTACTCATATTTTTTTTTTCCAAAATGAGTACAGAATGCTTACGCATTCTATAACTGCAAATATCATTTTTCATATTGAATATAGAGATAGTATGTGAGATAAATATCTTCACCATAATGAAAATCAAGTCACTTGATTTGATAATTATGAAAACTAAATCAATTGATTTGATAATTATGAAATCAAATCAGGATAATTATCAAATCAGATTCTTGATTTGATATTATCTGCAGCATATATCTTCTCAAACTCAAGGTAGAGAATTTTAAGATTTTGAGTGTAGCCTTCATATATGTTAATTGATCCTGAGCCGCACAATGAACACTTAGTCTTTCCTCTTGTCCTCTCTCTCTATCGCTACTCAATCTCTCAATTCTCTCTCTCATCGTCACTCCCAATCCCAGGTATCTCTCTCTTCCCTTAACCCTCTCCTCCCCCCCCCCCCTCCCGGGGCGCGGGGGTGCGATACCACATGATGGGCGATTGGCCCTATGGTCAATCAGTCCCAAGCATCCAGACGAAAGCACCAGCCCAGGGGGAGTAGGGGAGGGGTTGGGGGCTGCCCTCAAGGGAGGTGTGATAGCACTCCTAGGTATAGCGAAAAGAAAAGAAAAAAAAAAAAAAGAGAGAAAAGCATCGGTTTCTTGACTACACGTAGGCTACACTTTACCCGATAAGACAAGTTGCTAACCCATCAAGTGAGGATAGCTTGGGGAGAAAGGGGGGCGTGGGGGAATTTTTTGGATTAAAGTAAGAGAAATAGCTTTTTTAAACGATTGGAATGTATGGTATGTACGCTTTGCTAGCTAACATATTCCTTGATCACATTTACAATATGCATGTATCTGTGTGTGTATGTGTATATATATAAATATATATATTTAAACATATCATTAGGAAGGAGCTCCAGATCAGTACGTAATTCAAAGGTACTTCTTTACGGCCATAAAATGCTCGAAGTTAGAAAAACATGACAAGGCAGGTCACATGTCATTCTCCTACGTCCCTTCAGAGATTATCTATAGCTTACACTGTCTGATAATGCCAAAGCATCCCACTCTTTCAAAATAAATAATATATACTTTCAAGCCACTCCACATCCGATATCCATCATCCAATAGGCTCCTTCCACACAATCCAAAAATGGGCAAAAAAAAAAAAAAAAAGAAGAAGAAGAAAAAAAGTCTCAAAACGTGATAACACAGGTAGTACTCACACAAGACAAGAAACATCTTGGCAAACCTAGAACGTGGTTAATTTTTAACCTTAATGATTACCGTTTGCGCGTCAGATGACCAAGAACACCATCTTGGGACCAGTTTTTTTCTTGATATGATGCGCCTAACACACACCCCACCCCCACATGCAATATATCAGAAATTAAGTACCGTCCAGAAAGTTGCAGCCTGCTATCGATCGATCCCCACATTCTTATAACTTGGCCGTTGTTTTTCCCAGCACCAAAATAAATCTCCCAAAGCCAGCCACACGTTATATATAACTATTCCCATTGTTAATTTGTTAATTAGGGACTTTGAAGCTTGAATCTGTACTTTCTAGGCGTCTCTTGTTGCAGTGCTTTCACACAAAGTAAGAAGGAAGAGAAGAAGATGATGATGGTTGCTGTAATGGCGGAGCTCTTGGGGGAGTATACTGCGGCGCTTACAAGGATGACGGAGTGGCTTCTACCACCAAGGCGTAGCCTGCATTTTAATGGTCTCAGGAATCTTCGTCTAAGTTCTCCAACTTCAACCCAAGACTCCTCCTCATTCATTGTTTATTTTTAGCTGCTGATCAGTTAGTTTTAGTTAGGTCACCATCTTCTTCATACATATATCTTTTTCCTTTTGTTTTTTGCAAAACATTGATGCTTTCTTGAATGTTGTTTACGGAGATTCTTCTGGGGAGGCTTTAGATTTGGGTACTGGCTAGAATTCCTCAGATTTCAGTTGAATTATTATGTCAGATTCATTCTTTACTTCAGAAAAGTAAAAATGCAATATGTTTGAATGAACTCTTGCATGAGCCTTTTTTCTTTGCTTTTCTTTCCTTAAAGGGTAGTGGCATCAACAAACTACAGTAATGACTGCAGAATAGAATTTATTTTTTAGGATAATTTAATGTTGTGAGATGATGCAAGGCTCTGTTTATGCATGGTTAATTCAGGATACTTGCGAAAAGTTCACATCATGCAGAACATTACTCACAGGAATTTAATTAACCTAAATTAAATTATAAAACCAGATAATGATGGCGGAGTTGTACAGGGATCTCTCTAAATTAATGCTATTATTGGCAACATGACAAATTTAATATTGGGTCGACTTTATCCTGATTATTGAGATCAGCCATACCTCAAAATATAATAGTTTTTTTTGGTAAAATAGTTTTTGGCCGCCATGTAGTTTAGTCGTTTTTTGGTGGGTCCAGTTTGGTGACCTGACCCACTGATCGCGCGCACTGTACGTATTTGGTTATCATCCTAAATAAAATCCTCTCTAATTCCATGGATATAGGCATGCATGCAATTAACCTTATGTCATTATTAATGATCTACTAATTTTATTTTATGTTTTTCTCTTATATAAAGTTCATAACAATAATTACAGAAGTATTAGTACTAGTTATTTTAGTCAAAGTAATTAACGGATGAAAAAATCTAGTTGTAAGCGATTCTGTACATTAATATACGCATCCATTTAATATGATTAGTCAGAAAGTTTACTTTATTAAAAATAGTGCTAATTTGAATTTAGAATATAAAGACAACAATATTAATACACAAATTGATATGTAAACTTGTTTGTACACAGCAAAACTCTTAACAGATTTCTATCCTCCCTACCTAAAAAATTATTTGCCTCTTAGCTAGAATGATTACATTAATAGTTCTTTAATTCGTTTTCTATGACAAACTTTAGATTTCACGCGAATAAAATAGGAGATTTGAAAAAGTGATTCTAATAAAAAAATAATTGTTACTGAAGAAATACATATAATTAGTTCAAAGCAATAATTAATGAACTATATAAGCATGCAGAAGCTTTTTGAATATTACTATAAAAAGGTTAAAGTAGACGCAGTTAACGAGTTAATTATCATCAAACCACTCATTTGATCATATGAATATTATATATATATATAAATATTCGCATAAATTTAGGGTACAAACACAACCAATCGACACCATGCTATATATATTTGATTTTAATAGAGCAATCAGTTCGATTATAATAGTAAAAAGAAAAACATCATGATTTGCTGTCAAACTAATAAACTTTTTGTCAATAAATAATGAACTTGGGATCCAATATTTAATTGGACTCTTCTATAAAAAGGATTTTTGAAAAAAAGGGACATAGCAACTTCGCATTTGGCCTCCACAAGGCTAATATGCCTCACTACAAGAAAAAACCACCATTTTAAGCGCCTAAATGTGTCACAAAAAGTGCCCTATTTCGACGCAAATTTTTTTTTTTTTTTCCCTTTAATATCGGTTTCGTTGCATGTTGGATGCCAAAGTTGGGATACAATACCTTTATTGAGACAAAAAACAAAAATTGTCAAGAATATATCTTTTTGCGGCACTAACATTTTCATTGCAAAAACGTTAATAATCAACACAATGAAGTGGCCTAAGGAAAATGATGAATCATTGTGTAAACTTTTTTACGGTGAGTTTTTAGCACCGCAAAAGAAATGTAATCGCCGCAAATAAGCCTCAAAGTTTTTGCATGTGAATGTTTCAATTGATGCGATTAGGTTTTTTGGGCGACCTTTTACTGTTAGGAAAAAAATTTTGTGGCGAATATTTTTCGAAGCAAAAACGTTAATAATTGACACAATTAGTTCAACTGACAAATTGAAGTGCCATTGCTTAAAATTTTTGGCAACGAATTGTCATTGATACAAAAGATACATGTTGTCGCCACAAATAACCATTATTGTTAATAGCGAATTTTGCAATAGCTGCAATTTTTTTTTTCGCGAAGTTTTACAGTTGGAAAAATTATTTTGTGGTGATGTTTTTTTCTATTGGAAATCTTATTTTGCGATAGATCAAAAAATTGCCAAAAATAGAAGATTTATCTCATTGGGAAAAACATTGTCTTTGGGATTGGTTGATGTGGTTATAATTACTTTATGATCAATTCAAATTCTATTTATTGTAATATGCTCCCAAATAATCACTAATTACAATATATTATTGTCTCAAATAATGGTAGGCTATCTGTTTAGGGGTCATGACTCATAAGTCAACAATGGACAATTGACAATGTTACTTACAGAATATTCATAGGCAATATATGAAAAAAAGACCTACGCAAGAATATGGAAAAACACCATTCTGGGACACAATGCTAACATGATATAAAATGTTAACTACCTTGTATTCATTGATGAACTATTAAACTAAAGTCAAATAGTGTAACAGATACATTCTATCAATCCTATTACTTAAGTCTCTCATGATATTCATAATCATGACCTCCCGTCCATATAATGTTGATATGCTAGCATAATTAACCTTATGAGCATCAATATATGATGACAGAGTTGCTTTGCTTGAAGTCATGAACTTGCTATTGACATATATTTGATCATCCTATCATGTTTTCCCATAAATTGAGTTTGTAAGAGGTCTAGCTTCTTGGATGGTTATATTTATGAGCTAACCGTAACACCAATTTGCTTAGAACAATAGCTCACTTGTGAGTCATCACTACAACCATCAGAACCACCTTCAAGTATACTTAAAGCAACATACCATGAACAGAATTAAAGCTATACTACAATGTTCTGAATGAGAGAGCAAATATCTATTACTATATATAAAAGCGGAGTCATATAATTCCGACATGGCATTCTACCCATAAAAATAGACATTCTACCCATTAAATTTGAAATTTTATATTTATGAAGCGGTAAACCTTTTAAAAGTAATGTTTCATTATGAACTATTATAACTTTTAAGTTTCATTTCTTTTCTTACATATAAAGATATAAATTAATCGATTCAAAACTCCATCCAAAATCACTAATTCAACTTTTATATTATTTTGTATTTTAAGTAAAGTCATATGACTCCGATGTGGCATTCTACCCATTAAACTTGAAGTGTTATGCTTATGAAACGGTAATCATTTTAAAAGCAATGTTTCATTATGAACTGTTGTAATTTTTAAGTTTCATTTATATTTTTACATATAAAGATATAAACCGATTCAAGTCTCCACCCAAAGGCACTATTTCAACATTTATTTTATTTCGTCAAATAAACTGCCCTATAAACCATTTCGAATTTCTCTATTATAAACCCGATCTCTCTCTAAATCTCTCTCCCTCATACACAACAATCCACGCATTATGCGGGTAATAGGCTCGTTACTATAATGAGAGAGATCTTTGAATGTGTTGCAATCCATAAACCTTCTATTTACAGACTCTAATTGTGACAATGTGAGGTATGAATAGAAATATTAATAGTAAAATTGTAAGGCATCCATCAATGTGCAACAAGGTTAAATAAAGGAAGAATACTGCTACACTAGCCATATACCGGATTAACCAAGAAAAATCATCATATTAAGCCCTTATACAAAATCAGCAATACATATGGGATGCAATCATCATGTCAGAAACATCCTTCCAACTACCTGAGTCACATACCAAACAAAATATTATCACAAATGTCTACTACTCAATCAAATTCAAAGTAACATTAGTCTCATTCAATGTATAGAACCTTTGTGGGTGGAAACTAGGCCACTAAGTTTTAATCACCCAATATTTCTATATCCATTTATACTTAGACATTAAAAAAGTGCCTTGTACTGAGTTATGAGATGGATTATTATACTTGTGTATTCAAGGATCTAGGTGTTGTGTACTTAATCTTTATAGATAGATAAGTTCAAGTATTTACACAAAACCAACATTATACAATGTCACAAATAGAGCATAAGACCATGTAGTATTATAAAACCCATCCATCAGTAATACATTAGATATGAGCATATGTGCAAGAAATTCATGGGCTAGCTAAGAAATCGTTACCTCAGACTTTTGTCCAACAAGTACAGATATATATTTCAAAAAGTGAATGTACAAAAACTTCATACCCCGATATGTAATATAGCGGCTACCACTACACATTAATCGCTTCAGAACAGCTATAAGCAAATGAAAAAAACAGCATTAGTCTTTAGGGTTTAATAACTAAGAGACAAAACTCATCTAACAAGAAGTGGCGCTTTACACATTACCAGACATCAGGACCTGAACAAGCAGTTGGGCATATGGCAATTATACATGCATTTCGCATAAACTATTGAGCTACCATTTACTTTGTTAATTCCACCATCCTTCATTTGGCAGACCCTCCAAACAATACCACAACAGGCAGCCCATCTTGTGAATTACACTACATATCACCTTATATCTAACCTTAAAACAAAATATAACATTCTTGCAAAAGAATACCAGCATATTAATCTCAAAAAAGATAAAATACAATATTGGACCTTGGAGAACCTAACATCCTAAGCAGTAGGAAGATACTCTCTCTGAACTACCTCTTGGACATCATGGTGTTCATAAACTTGTCATACTGTTGTTGTCTTTCCAACAAGATTCTCACATCTCTCCTTAATTCATCCTTATAGTACTCACCCTCATTTTTATGTCTCCCAACTGCTTCAGCAAAGTGTTTATCATGCTCTCACTCAACTTTTTGGATAGACTTTGGCATTATCATCTCTCCTAACCCTCTAGTATACCTCAATTTATGTCCAAAAACCTCCCTAAACACCCCATCTGATGCCTCTATTGTACGAACCCCAAGTTCTAAATCACTCAGCTTGCCATCTATTTGCATCTACATCAACAAATTATACCTACTTTGTAAGCCAAAGTTCTTAATTAACTAAAATAAGTAGGAACAAATAATTAAAGTTGACCATCCAAAATAGACATAATAAAGCTAGATTGAAGTAAGTCTCACATAAAGTTCTTCTGTGGTGGACGACACAAATTGGTCTTTGTTTTTAGACCAATAAACTTCCTTGTAGAACTCCACCAGGTTTACTGGAGTTGAATACTGCATGTCCATTTAAAAAAAAACAATTTATAATATGCATATAAAGTTAAAAGTTATATTCAAGATTAGATCTCCCAATTACTATCTAGGCTTGTCTCTAGAGATTAAGTTCTTTAAACAATTATATATACATTCTCTTCTAGTATTCTCACAAATGACTTCATTCTTGTTGTGTGATTAGTACTTAGCCTCTTTCTATTCTCTTTATTTTGCATTGACAGTTTCTGTCATATGATCTTAATCAAATCATTTTATATTTTAGGATATAAATAACCCAAATTAAAATAGTGGAGATCACATATATGACGTGGAAGGAACCAACAATACCTTAAGTGCTTTGCTTCCCCATTTCCTACATAGCTTAACCCAAACCAGGGGTTCCACCAATTCACACCCATTGGCCAATGCTTCTTTATAAATTGCATACCTCAAATACTTCTTAGGTAGCTGATGGTGGAAGGTATTAAATTGTTTACAAAATTGTTTCCAAATAGTTTTACGATGATTCTTCAAATCCCAATCGAATATGAAGTCACCCTAAGTATTATATGTACAATGCCAGGAAACGATAATACATTTAGCAAAAGGGTACTGTGGACTTAGTGAGGTTTACTCGGACAAGGTCAATTAGCTCATCATTCTAGTGCTCGGAGACATCAGTCCATCTAGCATAACTCATATCTGCATGATGCCTCAATATCGATGCCACCCTTGCTGTAAACATGGTTGCGTTCTCGCAACATAGTATTGTTTGTCCATCATTGATTTTCAAAGAAATCTTCCCATGGTCTCGCAGCATAGGTAGCATTGATGGTTCTTGCAACAAGCCGCCATCCACCTCTATGCATGTGTCAATCTTAGAAGGTTCTAACAAGTCAAATTTACTATTGTCATCCCTATTCGATTGTGCATATAGTTACAAATTGTCTAAAACAGTGTTCAGTATTATGTCTGGTGGTTGCATCGAGTCATCGAACTATGCTCACTATCATTTCTATGGGTCTATGAATCAAGTTCTAAACACTATGGTGATCGTCAACTATCGCAGCCCCAACACGTCTTCTGCCTCTACTTCATCATTTTCCTCTTCCTCATCCACATGGCACCATCTTTTGATAGTCTAACGTGTCCTTGATAGTAAAAGAAATTTTTATACAATAATTTCAATAATAATAAATAAATAAAACCTTAGAAAAGTATATATATGTCATTATAATATTGCAAAAAGTAAGCATTACATAATAAAATACTACTACAAGGGATATAAAGTTGCCCTATGACATAAACAAAAGGCAACATCAGTCTATAAAGTTAAGCATAACATTATACAGGTTGGTAACCTCCAAAAGAAAATACTGAAATAACAATTTCGGCGTATCAAGAAACATTATAAGCTTACATTGCCTTTATCCACTTCTTTCAAGAGATAATTACATTTTTGTGCAAACATTCACATATCACAAAATGAGAGCAAAATTCCTCCCAACATGCACATTTAATCTATTGACTCATATTTCAGCATACTAAATATTGATCTATTGTTATGAACTCCATACATTATGAGTATGACAACATGAATAACAGAAACTGTTTTTTAAAACCATCATTATGGGTATGACAACATTATCACATAAATAGTTTTTAAATTAGTAAATAAATGGTAGAAAGGCATGCCTATAGCATTAGATAATGTGTAAATTATCTCAGTACTGGTCCAGAAGTTTTCATTTAAGCAGTACAACATTTAAAAGATTCTTTGTGTACTAGAAAAGTAACTGTAAATCTCAATTTTGTACACAACTTACCGCATAAATAGTAGAGGACCACTTCAGTTGCTGGAGCTACGCTCCATTTGCTATTTGGTAGGCTTCTAAGAAGATTTAATCACCTAATAAAAAAGAAACTGGAGGGAAGAAATAAAGGAAAAAAGTTTAAGGATGAAAGACATCCAAAACTATGCTTAGAAACTCACATGAATAGTCACTCTTATATTCAAAAGAAAGAAAATAAAATATTGAAAAGTAGACATATTTAACCTACCACCTTCAATTTGGTATCAATAGTGGTCCATGCATATAGGACATAGAGCCTGGGCAGCAATACAAGTTAAACTTAGGCCCTCAGCACCTCGGTAGAGATTATGCTCACTTTTAACTTGGCTAAAACAGTGAAGAACCCAGCACCTGGTGGAAGGTTTTTGACCTAAGCTTCTTAAATCCAGAAGCTACAAAGCTTATCTATCTCCAGCACTATGTGACCCATAACACAGCTCTTAGGAAAAGAACCATCTCATTTTGAATTTCAACCTCCACTAAGGAAGGTTGTCTTTCATGAACGTAAAAAATTAAATAGGTCTCCCCTACCTCTACTGCCTAAATGTCATTTTTCATTGTACTTTGCTGTCAATCTAAGGGCTAAAATGAGGATGAATTTATAATTTTAGCCTTTAATTTCCCTCATGGGTGCCAAGCTCTCTAGCCCTTTTATCTTTGGCTCCCTTTTGTTGTATTAAATCATTCACTTGTATCATGTCTATCCAATCTACCGTTCACAACATTAGACAAGTTAGAATTACTTTTGTGCTTTCAACCATTATCATATTTTTGCATAGGATATTTGTATTGGAAGGAAAGTAAAATTCATGAATTATTTGTTTACTAACACTCAGGTGCCCTAGCATGTCCAATAAACACTCAAGCCTAGTAAATTGATACTTTCTTAAAATTGTTAATATTATTCGCATGAAACTTTTAGAATAGTTATTCGGTCAGTGTGAATAATTATTAAACTAGTTTTCCAAAAATTATATGCATAAGCCATGTCCAATAATCCAAGGTATTTTCTTGGATACTCTATTTAACAGTAGGGTTTAACCAGGCTTCAAAATTTTCTTTCTGTTTGCACCCAAGCATGAATAACATTATTAATTGAAAAAATTTATGTGCATTCTTCACTATTGAGATTAACCATTGCATACTCCAAATACTTGCCCTCATAACTGTATGTTTTAGGTAGATGGATTAAGAACTTCTAAATTTGTCTAACCTTGCAAGCCTCTGCTACAAAGGTTATAAACGCATTGTCAGGGGTTTAGGCCTATTTTTATAGCAATATTGCAATGTAAAAATGTTTGTCTCCAACTTTCGCGACATTAGAGAAAATGTTATAAAGTTGATGTCTAAATTGAAAATATTGTTAACAAAGACTAAATAATGACACCAACCCATCAACATATTCCACTAGCCCAAATACTTGATCTTAAACCTGAAAGTAGAATAGACAATCAGTATTGGCAAGAGTTAGGAATGTCATATGTCGTAAAAAAAAAAAAAAAAAAAAACTAGACACTCTAATATGTAGTTTACATTCTACCATGAAGATCGTACAAATTCCATCTCTATGTGCATAATATACCATGAAAATATTATAAATTGATTTTAAATTTGGGACAACAGGACATATACCTGAGGATCACTAGCATTATGTTAAAATCTAAGAAATATTTTTTAGAAATTTATACCCGCATTATGGGGTAGAAGAGGATAAACTTACGTTGAAGTGGTTATTAGATAGTCTAGTGTGATAGTTTGTCTTCATCGATTGATACATCTACATTATCAGAGTCTTCATCACTTCCATCTATTTTCTTTGAACTAGACTCTAGCTTTTCGTCATTAATAGAGTCCCCTGCTAGGTCATCACGATCAATGCCAACCATTATCGCTTAGTCATCAATAGGGCTTGGTTCTAAGTCACTCATATGTAATGGAGTTGCCTCACCTACATAAGCACATTCATCAGTTTCGTAAACATTAGCGGACTCATCCTCCTGGTAAGCATAATTGTTCTTTACTTTTGGATCATGATCTTCGGAAATAGGCCTCAGCGGCATGTTATATACAATCTGATCTATGAACTTCTGTACAACATACCAATTACTTTTTCCCCTAGGATCATTGACGTAAAAATACTTTAAAACTTGGCATGCAAACACAAAATGCTCTTTCTTATACCATATTCGGTTCATATCAACATTAGTAATATGGTTATCCATTTGTATTCCTCGTCTACGATCACCAACGTCAAACCACTGACATTTGAATAAATAAACATGATATCATTCCATATAGTGTAACTCCATAACATCATTTATAATATCGTAAAAGTCTACATGGTTAGATTGATGTTTACTAGTTACAAATGCATCACAATTTTGAGTACACCGACGTTGATCATAATACTTTGTGTGGAACCTTTTTCCATTTAATATACAAGGAGCATACGATGCAACCCAAGGGTTAGGACTGTATGCTAATGCATATAGATCATCAAAAATGTCAATAGGGTCAGTTGTATGCTATTTTTGAACTTGGCAAAACCAGTAAAAAAAATTATGAATAGTTACTAAGATTGAAGGACCATGTGGGATATTTAATTTATAATTGGTATAGTGTTCACTACATAACAACAACATAAAAGTTAACCATGCAACGATACCACGAAAGCGCAAATGCATAATAATAGTTTTTAACTGCATATATATGACTAAGCAAGATTATTACTAATTGAGGAGTAGGAAGATGCATAAAGGTAGGATGCAATCTCTGTACAGTTGTTGAGGACATACCAATAGGCTAATTTGAAGAGCTTATCATCTAATTAGAGACGGGTTAACATACTCAAGAAACAAACTTTTTGGATAAAAACAAAGAAGCCATCTCTATTATCATCTTTTAACCGATCAATGTTGTGACCTTCTCGATTGAACTTTGTCTCAACATTATGGAAATACATCAAGAAAAATGTCAAGCATTCTACTTGAATGTAGGCTTCCATTATTGCTCCTTTTGGGCAGGTTTTATTCTTGACATGCCACTTGAATTTACTAAAATACCTTTCAAAATAATAAATCTACCTATATTGAATTGGGCCTGCAGGTGACGCTTCACAAGGTAAATACTACTAGGTGAACCATAACATCAAAAAATAAAAGGGGGAAGATCATTTCCAACTTGCATAGAATGACGAAGATATCACTCTCAAATTGCATCAATAGTTTCACATCAAGTGTTTTTGCGCACAATTCTTTGAAGAAAATGCTAAGCTCAATCAATGCCAAGCTAATATCATTCCTTAAGTACCTACCAACTGCAACAAGAAGTAGTTTTGCATAAAAACATGACAATCATGATATTTCAAATCTGAGATTTTGCAATTCCATGCAGACACACAATTGGAGATATTTGCAGCAAATCTATGAGGAAATTCCATTTCTGACATTCACTCACAAAAACTTTTCCTCTCATTTCTATAATATGTTAGACATGCATGTGGCATAGTACACTGCTCACCATCGTGGATCAAATGTAATTCCTTTTTTATACCCAAATTGGATAGGTCGAGATGTGAATTAATATTATCTTTTATTTTTTTTTGAGAATGTTCATTAACTTGCCTAAGATGTTGTCACATATTCTTCTCAATAAGCATAACGTCCAGATTATTTTTGAGCTTAAGTGTTGACCAATATGGCAAATTAAAGAATATGCTCATTTTTGTCTAATTTAATTCCTCTAGAATATGTTTGCGCTTCTTTGAATATTTGCCAAAGTGTATATCTCTAAGACAAGTTAGTTGATTAATAAGCTCTGGTTCCTTTAAAAAATTTGGCGATAAGTGATGATCTTATTTACTATTAGAAACAATTTTTTTAGTTCTCTACATGTGATTGGCGGTAAAAATTGACGATGACTTATATGTATGTTTTTGGCCATATGTTAACCACATTGAATTTACACCCAGGTTGCACGTAGGACATGCAAATTTTCTTTTAGTTGACCACTCGAAAAAGTTACCATACGTTAGAAAGTCATTGATTGTCCACAATAAAGCAACATGCAGCAAGAGTGTTTCCTTGGTAGAGGTATCATATGTAGCAATCATGTTTTCTAAAAAATATTCAATTCATCTACAAAAGACTACAAGTACACATCTATTTCATTCCTTGGTGATTTTGGTCTAGGAATAATGAGAGACGTTATAAAGAATGTCTCTTTTATGCATAACCACGGAGGCAAGTTATACAAAATGAGAATCACTGGTCATATACTATAAGGTTTAGCCATAATATTGAAAGAGTTGAAGCCATCACTTATTAGACCCAGCCAGACATTGTGAGCATCCTGAGCAAACCAGCTATGCCCTTTATCAAATGACTTCTAGACCTTAGAATTAGCAGGATGTCTCATATTGATGTCATCATTTGCTCGTTGCTCTTTATGCCATCTCATATCAATTGTTGTCTTTTGTGACATATATAGTTATTGTAACCTCGGCTTCAACGAAAAATGACGCAAGACCTTATGAGAAATTGAGCAATTGTTGTGTGGTTGACATCCAGTTATGCCATTACATTTAGGACACTCATTTGGCTTGAAATGTTGCCTCCAAAATAATATGCAATCATTAGGGCAAGCATGAATTTTAATGTAACAAAAGCTCAAATTCCGCTGCAGTGATCATGACTCCTTGTATAAATGTGCCAAGATAGCATTAGGAAATGCAGACCTTAACAGCTCAAGCAACATATCAAATGATTTTATTGACCAACCTCCAATTGCTTTAATATATAGCAACATCACAATGAACGAGTCTCCAAATTGTGCACAACCAGCAAAGAGTGGATGTCGGGATTCATTTAAGAGCTCTTGTATGTATCGGTTTATGTAGGTCCTGGGATGGGAGTTCTAACATCATGCATGAGACTGCTTGAGGAGACATCAACGAACATCCTAACCCTGAAGTTGTCTAATATTTCATCCATGTCATCAATGTATTCTGTTTCATCACTAACCTAGACATCATCCTCAATATCAGTCACATTCCATACTTCCTCCTCCCCATGAAATATCCAATCAGTGTAGTTAGGATTAATCCTTGTAATGAATAAGTAAGTTTCTACTTTACTTATAGGTAACCAAATATTATTATAACATATATGACATGAACACCAAATATCGTGGTTTCATGCTAGTGTGAGCAATTGCTTAATCCCTTTAACATATTTTGTTGATCTAAGTCTATCATTAAAATTCATCCAACTTTTGTCCATCTTCAAAAAGATGAATGAACATCAATTATTAGTTCCCATGAACTAAATAAAATAGAAGGCAAATTATATGTACTTGTAGAATGCGTGGAAAAACAAAAAAGTGCCAAGTCGTTGGAAATTCCATTAGCTTTCGACGGAATAAATCATTGATATCTATAGGTTTGATGTGTGTTGCCATCCTCAACACAAATGAAAAATTGTGTCCATTCGTCAATGTAAGTAAGATATGATTGAACAAAATGCATGTATCTTTAATTAAAAACATAACATTCTTCCAATGCCAACTAAAATTTCTCACTAGAATCCTAGGGCAAATACAGTATGAGGAAAATGAAAATAGATCTTGTATAAGCAGATCTTATATAAGCATATCTAGTGGCCATATAAAAGAAAGGAAGAGTGGGACACCAAGCAAAATGAATATATCGTCCATTAATTGATGTCAGAAAAATATAGATGCAAAACTTGAACTTGAATGTATCACAAAGTTTTTTTACATTGATCCTAACATTAGTAATCATGGGATCTATAGATTGTACCTGTGCCTGATTAATTGTGAGTGAGTAGGTCTTGAAGAATAATTATACCAGGTAGCTAAATCCATCCATCAAGTAAAATCTAAACTTTGTTGGAAAAAAAATAAAGTTCCTACCATGCACTGAACATATAATGCCAGCTCCCTTCTATTGAGGGGAAATTTTCTTATATGATGAAGTTTAAAAACAACCATTATATTCATTGTAGTTTCTATTCAGAATAGTAAGACCTAGGTTAGATATTGGAAATACGAGCAAAAAGTGAATAGGAATCTAAGTTAAACACTATTATAATTGTTCATAGTATTAGTTAGTGAGGCAATGAATAATTGTAGTAATATTACTATTAGAAGGAAGAATGGTGGAAATATACATACATGGAGGCTAAATGGTTGTATATGAGGGTAAGTAATATTCTATGATAAATAAGATGAACAAAAGCTACATTATGACACTTGTTATCTTTAGACTAGTGCTAAGTTCTTAGGGGCATTGTTGGCCTAGTTGCTTCAAGCAAAATGAAGCTTTCCTTATGTCCACCCCTGATACTGTTAGTTCTATTAATCCCATGACTTAGATCAGTTTTATAAAAATTTTAAAAAGGTTCCCTCTGAATTACATTGGAAGTTAATTCCTGAACCTAAATACAGAGAGACATGCTAATATTTATCTTAGATTTTGTTATTTTGAATGATATTTATTGATATCTTTTCTAGTAGCGTGTTATATAAAATAATGATGATATGGTTCTGCATTTCGGTTAATAACTAGTAACCAAACCTTAAGAGTCCCCTTCTAACTTGTCAAAAGGGCGCTTTAGGTCAAGAAAAGATGGGTTAAGAGTTACAAAAAGTCAAAGTGATGAAAATTGTGTGATATTTGGATTCCTTTTCAAGTTCAAATCTTTTAAACTAAGAAACTAGGTCACTCATTGTATATTTCAACAAAAATATCACACAAACAAGATTTGCACGAAACCATTTATCATTCTACGCAAACTACATGAGAGTATGCCTTTCTCACAAAAGACCTACCCAACTCCATGCATATGGGCCTACAAACTTGTGAGGGATGGAAAAATGTGCTCTGGAGGAATATGTGTATATATGTGTGTGTGTGTGTGTGTGTGTGTATAAAACTTAATGCAAAACTCACTAGTGAAAAACTCAAAACCTCTAGAGATATCATCAATCTTTAAACATGCATATATATACATAAATATATATTCCACTTCTATGTTTTAAGGTCACGACACCAAATTTACATTTGCACCTGCCATGCTTATGCTAATTTTGACCATTTGGCAAACTTCCTTATTAGTCAGTCACATTACAAGGTTCCCTTACCAATGGGAAATTAGTAGTAGTAGTAGTAGTAGTAGTAGGTTATTGGAGCAAGAGTCCTAAATGGACCGAGGGCCCTCCAAAAAGTTAAGGCCAAATTCTAAACTTGCACCAACTCCTGGTCGCATTATTAACACTTTTGCTCTTCATCTTTTAAAAACTAGAGAGGAAAAACCTCTAAGATTGTAAAGATACATCTAAGTCCTCTAGACCCTAGTAATTGCGCCTCAAACTTATATTTTCAAGCAGAATGAGTTAAGGGTCATCGAGCAACTAGAATATGTAACACCCGAGCTCAGCATCAAGCCCACATTCTAAAAATTTTTGGGTTTATACGTATGAAAAACCCACTTGAGATTAACGATTAACTCTTGGGATAGGCTATGGGTTTAAAATTTTACTTTTGTAGGATGTGGATTTTTATTGGGCCTGATAATTAGGTTAAAATCATTTGATATTTTATGAATTAGGTGAAATTATTTTATTTAGTTATGGGCCGAAAAATTCGTGGGACAAGTTGGATTATTGTAGAAGTTGATTCGAGGCCCATTAGTATTGATTAAATACCCGACCCATGGAAATATTGTTAAACCAAAGAGATGATTGGGACTATGCTAACTAGTCTTGCCCATTTATTAATTTCTTACACTATCCAAGATGTGGCCTCAAATACTTTGGAATGAGTTAAAAAGCCCAACCTCAAGAGAACCAAGAATCAAACCCCATGCCATGCATCTCCTCTTTCACTAGGGTTTTTAGCTACTACACACACACACACTACACCCTTCACACACACCCTCCACGTAAATCATCTTCAACCTAGGACTAGGGTTGCCGTATTCCAGACCTCTTATTTGTTATGCTCAAGAATGTCACCATCTAGCCATAGCCTTCTCCCCAAAGTCAAGCCTCTCCCCGTTGCCACCACCACTAAAGGGTAGCTCCATTGCCAAGATTTTCTTCTCAGCAACCCCACATGACAAGCCCCCTTTGCACGACCTCAGCCACAGCAGCAGGCTATTGCAGTTGAGAACGACCTTCCCGCATGAAGTCCAGTAGTCACTTCTCCTATCGTCAACCACGGGACCAACGTGGAATAGCCATGTAGCACCCTCCAGCTACTACCATGAATGAGCCCACCCCGAGACGCAACCCTGTGTCACCTTTCATGGCGTCACTGCACCAGATCACCCACTGCAGAACAATGCCACACAAAGACTAAGAGTCACACTGCCGTAGAAACCACCCACAACCAAGACAAAAGTGCAAACCACCAGGATAATTGCCCAACAAACCACCACCACCACCCTTGCTCCTTCATAGCACTCTACTTGTCAAAAACCACCACACTCAACCTCGTAGAAGACCCATGTTTTTAATCCTCAAAGCAAAGCACCTACTTTTCCATCGTGAGCCACTACAAACCACCATCATCGAGAGCCAAACACTTCAGAAGCCACACAAAATCCTTTGCCAAAAGCTTCCTGTTACCCCCAAACCATCCCATGCCTTTTCACTATCTTACGATGAGCTTTCACTCCCTCAAGCCGTGCTCTCTCTCTATTCTCTCTCTCTCTCTCAGTGCTAACCACCACGACCGCCGCCTAGTCTCTTGCTCCACCGCATGTCTACTTCCTTCTTGGTAAGCCTCAGACGTACCACCCCTCTCTAGTGTCTGCCTTATTTTCAAATAGGAAATATTTCTTTGATCTCCTGCAAAGCTTAGCATAAAGTAGAGTAATTTTTTATGAAATTACACTTATGCCCTTTGAGTTACAAGCCAAAGTTTGAACTTGTATTTTCACGTTGGGCGTAATTTTTACCATGGGCCTCATTTGGTTTGCAGAAAATTAGTATAATATTTTTAGTTAACCTAGTCTCACTTTATATTGGTACAAAAATTTTATTTAACAATTAATGTATTAATCAGAGGAATTAAATGGATATCAATGAAATTTGGGAAGTAATGATATTTTAGAGTTAAGAGAATTTTAGACATTTAGAAAAAATATGTTATTTTAGCATTTCAGATTTAAGTATTGAAATACGTGTTCGATCAAAAATTTATGGAAGCTACGTGACTATTTTATAAGTGACAATTAATATTTGCTTATCACTATTATGAGAAAATTCTAACAAACTAAAATGTTCAGGTAAGCGGGGTTCTTATGCTAGATTTTATATAAAAGAATTGAATTGAAGTCAATTTTAGAAAATATACATGTTTTGTTATGAAAAGAAATTTGAAACAACTTCAGTTATTTGTTCTGAATTATTGATGAAACTTTATATAAGAAAAAAATATTTTCTATCATGATTGGTGGACATGAGCTTATGTTTTGCATTTTGTTTATGAACTGTGCAAAAAGGAGTGAATATGCAAATTTGTACATAATTATATGATTATGATATGATTTTGTTGTGTTCTAAATATGTTCTGTACTTTGATATGATATGAAGTGACTTCTAAAAACGTTTGGCATGACATTCTGCTTTTGTTATGTTCTAACCTTACTACGGGTGTAAAATAGTGGCCCCTGTTGTGGTTAGTGCCAACATTTTTATTTCTGGTGTACCTACTTTAGAAACAAAGTGATTTTCTGAGTGGTCTTTCCTGTGTGCACACTGGGGACTCCGATAATAGTAAGGAAAAGATTTTACATTCTATTTTTACTTAGTTGGCCGTTGGGGTTTGCACAACCTTACCACGAGGGTTAAACATGGAATTCTATTATGATGTGATGTTTGAATTATGCTACGCCAAATAAATTTTTAATAAGAATAATTTTGAATTTTCACTCTGATATGTTTGATAACATGTTCTGATTCTGCATTCTGAAAATAAAAATATTTTGTTATGCATTCTAAACTCCATAAATGCGCATGTTTACATATTGGTATATATTCTTTACTTACTGAATTGTTGATAACTTAGCCCTTATCTCCACAATATTTTTTAGATAATTCCAATGTCGTAGTTGGAAGTCAAGAGTAGGAAATATTAGCAAGGTTTGATGATCATAGAGGAATAAGTGTCAAAATGTACAATTATTTATTGGAGAGCTTTATTTAGTAGAGAAATTATTATTTTATATTATTTTGGTATTTCGAGTCATGGATTTTTTTGAGATATTGTGGAGACTTTAATTTATTTCATTTTGGTATTTCTTTGGTGTCTCCAATTGTGGTGGAGAAACATATATTTTTGGTTTTGAATAAATGAATTTATATTTTATTGAGAATTTGAAGTATATAAATATGTTATGGGAGATGATTTTAGGTTATAAGAGTTAACTCTTCGGACCTCCGGAACCGGGACGTTACATGATAGATATGTTGTTTAAACTATAGTAGCCACAATTATTTTTCTACAGTCATCCCTCTCAGATTCAACTACCATCGAAAGCATAATTTTACCATCCAATTTTTGTTTTTCCCATAACTCTCTGGTAATTAGCCTCATCATTGTCTTTATCATTATAATCACAACAATAATACATTAAACTTGTACCCTAAAAGGTAACTGCCTTGTATTTATTTAAGGCATTCTTAATCAACAATGATCTCTCAAAGTATAAACTGGCAAAGTTTTTGAAAGTGGCTTGGGAGATGGGGGATAGCAGAAGATAAAACATGGGAAGGGGCTGAGGCTTGAGAACAAATATCAAGCAATTGTAAGGTGGATACCATTTTGGAATATGGTAGGCCGTAATACAAGTTTATATCTTATAGGGGAGCACCCCAATTTTAATTGGATAGAACTGCATGTCCAATTAAAAAACCAAGCACAGAAACTAGAATCCACGTCCAACAAGTACAAAACAAAAGACTACAACTTTATCTTTTGATGAGAATGCAAAATGTCATATTTTTTTCCCTTAATGTTTACTCTTTTATACTTATTTGGTGCCTAAATGTACTCATTATTCTTATATTTTTATCTAGGATGCAAATGGAGTTGTTAAATGCAACGAAGCTAATTGGGCGATTCTGGACAGTTTCGACATCGCTGCGTAATCTGGGCATAATTCTCTCATCTGAGCTATGATTGAGATCATTCAAAATGATATGGAACACCAAGAAAAAAATCTACAACTTTCATGTTTTGAGTTTTGAGAGATACTGGTTGCATCAAGGTCGAAATTGGGCTTGAAGTTGACGCTACTGACGTTCTAGAACGTTCCTTATCGTACAATTCAAATATGCGATTTAATTGCGGATGTTTTTGCGATTTGGTGCACGAAAGTTACAGCTGGAAAACACCACTTTCCTAGTTATATTAGGACTTTATTTTATTTTTAATATTTTTCCTAATTAGTCAAATTTGGATATGGTTCTTTGAGGATAATGTTTAGAATATTTTAGCAGATTTGGTAGGACTCTAATAAGGGACACGGATGTGTAAAAGAGGGGGAAATATCAGACTAGGGCATATCTCTATCCTCTTCTCTAACTTCTCCTTTGAGTTTTCATAATGGCCCTACGCAGCTAAATTTTTATAATTAGTCGAAGGAAACAGAAGCCTCGGAATCAATAAAACTGTGAGATCTAATTTGGTTTTAGTGTTCAATTTATGCTTTGAGTATTGGATGTTCTTCTATGCCTATTTTCATGATTGTCTCGTTTAATTACTAGGAGGCCTATTAGTTTATAATTCATTGCAATCTACTGCTAGATTAGATATCAAATCCGTAATTGTTTGATCATTCTAATTTGTGAAGCAACTAAGATTTAATGATTTGCTGCATCAGAAATTATTAAATCTTAAGAAGAATGCTCAACTAAATTAAATGCAACTACTTGTGTTTGTGTTGTTCATCTTCATCGTTCTCTCTAATTCTTAAGGTTGCTACTAGATTAAACTTATAGTGCTTGTCTTGGGTTGTTTAGTCGTTAAGGTTAATTAGGTCGCTTGCTTTCTAATTAACTACAACTAAGGAGAGATAAGAAAATAATTACAACTGTGAATATTCAAAGTATGAATTAATATATATTTGCATCGATGATCAGTTGTAAAATTCCGATGGTGGATGTTGACTTAGACCAAGGTTTGTTCTTTTGATTGATTTCGACAATTTAATTTGAATTGTTCCTTTGTTGTTTTTCTTGAAATTGTTTTCGTTATACTCAAACCCCCAATCCTTGTTCACATAGCATAAAACTAGGCTAGATACTCTCTGTGGGAACAATCCTTACTCGCACTACTACATGCATTTTTTAGGAGTATAGGTTTTATTTTTGGTTGCCTGTGACAGCATACCAAATTTTGACGCCGTTGCCGGGGAGTGATTCTAGTTGATTTTTGTGCTTCTTGTGATTCTTATTTCTTTCTTGGAATTTTTGAAAAAAAAAAGCGTTAGTTTTCGATAATAATTTTTATTTATTTTCATTACTCTAGATTTTTCTTGATTTGTTTTTCTTGGTTTATTAGAGTTTCCTTGATTGTTGATTGTAACTCGATCTTCTAATCAAGGTGATTTTGATTGCGATCCAGAAACAGAGAGAACTTTGCGCAGGTTAAGGAATGAAGCTTGGAGAAATTCTGAAAAGAACGATCTGGCTCTTGATTCCCTATTTGCTAGCGAGTCTGATTTAGAAGAGGAAGAAGTCATGGCTGAAAATCGAACTTTGAAAGAACTTGCCGCCCCTGATTTGAATCAACAACCTTTATGCATAACGTTCCCTACTTTAGATGCTACTAATACTTTTGAATTAAATCTAGACTAATACATCTCTTGCCCACTTTTCATAGCCTTGCAGGTGAAGATCCTCACAAGTATTTAAAGTAGCTTCATGTGGTATGCACTAGTATGAAACCCACAGGGGTGACTGAAGAGCAAATTAAATTAAGAGCCTTTTCATTTTCTTTGAAGGAATTGGCTAAGGATTGGCTCTATTATCTACCCTCCGGAAGTATTACCACATGGAACGAGATGAAGAGGTTGTTTTTGGAGAAATATTTTTCGATGGTGGATGTTGACTTAGACCAAGATTTGTTCTTTGTAACACTCCGTATTTTAGTGTATTTTTAATGAAGGATTATTTTAATTGATTTAAGGATTTGTATCTTGTTTTAAAATTAAGGGAGTTTTATTATATTATTTTATAATATTTTAAGCTGTGAAAATTATTTATTTTATGTGTTTTCTTGATATTAATTACTGTTTTGCGTTTAAAGTGATCTTTAATTTAAATTGGTTTGTTTTTGGAGTTTAAAATTATTATTGTTTTAATTAAGTATTTCACTGCGTTTGAATTATTTTATTTAGTTAGTAGTTTTAAAATCCTTTTCGTTGGATCATTTTCGAGACCCCAGAGGTGAGGACTGGATCTCTTCTTTTTCCCTTCCCTTTTTTTTTTCTCTTTTTCTTTCTTTTCTTCCTTTTTCTTTTCTTTCTCCTCCTTCCCGTGCGTGACCCAGCCCCCCCTCTCCTTCGTCCGTTTCACTCATCACCACCCAGCACCGCCTCCGGCCCGCCGTGCACGACACCGCCGGCACCATCGGCTTCCCTGTGCGCCGGCGACTTTACCCACCCAATATCCGGTCGGCTAACGCCGCCACGAGCCGCTTGATCCCGCGGTGGTTTTTCCTCCGTTCCGCCGCCGTCCGGCCACCATTGGCCACCATTTCTTCACCACTTCTTCACCGGCCCAATACCAAGCTCTTCCACCCAAACCTAGCCCCGATCCTTCACCGATAAAGCCCAGCCAAGCTCACACCCGATTTTGCCTATCCGGCCTTCTACCGCCGTTTCGGCCACCACCCACGGCCAAAGGCCACCACCATTAGTTTCACCACCTCCCATAGGCCCTACCCTACCATTCCCAAATCTTCGTTTGACCTCGGGTAAATTTTGGGTTCACTGTGTTTTCGGTCACAGTGTTTTTACACTGTGAAGTTGCTGTTTTGGTGCTTTTCGCTCTTCCGTGATACTTCGAAAATATTTTCATAGCGCTGTAAGTATTTCCTAAACAATCTTTTGAGATTTAAATATATTTTTGCTCTAATTATTTATACTGTGTTTTGATTGGTTCCGGACTGAGTCCGAGGAGAATTCGGGGGTAGATGGATTGAGGACGGAGAAATTTGTGTATTGGTTATGTTGTGTTCTGATTGGTTGTTGGTTATGGTTATTGTGAGTTGGTACATTGCATATTGCACGCATGTTCATGTTTGTAAGATGAAAACTGGGTTTTCGTGTAATTTCATTCATGATTATGTGGTTATTTTGAAAACTGAGTTTTCATGAGGAAATGGATTTTTGGGTGCATGTGTATCACGACCCCAAGCCGAGATGGGGTATTATCTCGGTGGAGCTCTTCTGGTCACTTGGGAGCGGAATATACTGAGTGACGTCCCCTGGGTTGTCGCCGGGCGACAACGGGATCGGACGTTGGACGTGCCGAATCCGTGGCCCTTCTGCTGGCGGGGGCTAGAGGATGACCTGGCCACGAACGCACCGGGTGCGGAACTGGGCATCGCTCGTAAATTAGCCAGGATGTGCGGATGGTCCATAGGGGAGACCATGGTGCATATAAATTAATGGATAAATAGAAAATGGCTGTTTTCTAAGAAAATAGCGTGAGTTGATTTTGTGTGTCATTTTCTGGGAAAATGACGAGTTAATGTTTTTGGGCCAAAACGTGATTTTTGGCGTGTGTTGCATTTATTGCATATTGCATCATGGGCATGCATGATTAGTTGCTTAAATATGTTTTTATTTCAGGATTGGTTAGGTTATAACTTACATGTGGTACCATTTAATGGTACTGCAGATTTTGATTATGATGTTGCAGGTGCCGAGCCTGAGGATTTGGCTCCATCAGAGGAGTGATCTGATCACTCGGGTTATGTTTCTATTTTCTTCTTTTGTATATTTTATGGGACATTTGGTTTATGTTTTAAACGCTTTATATTTGGATATCTGTATTAAACTAAAATTTTAGTACTAGAGACTTAATTATTATTATCCGCTGCGTATTTATTTTGTGCACTGTTTATTTGTTGCACACACTTGGCACTTGTTCGTTGGGATGTGTGACCATGTGTCATCATCCTGACGTCACGATTCCCAAGGCTTTTTGTACGTGGGAGTCGGGGCGTCACATTCTTTTAATTGATTTCGACAATTTAATTTGAATTGTTCCTTAGTTATTTTTCTTGAAATTATTTTCGTTATACTCAAATTTCCCATCCTTGTTCATGTAGCATAAAACTAGACTAGACACTCTCTATGAGAACGATCTTTACTCGCACTACTACATGTATTTTTTAGAAGTATAGATTTTATATTTAGTTGCCTGCGACAACACACCATCTTTACAAATTGAAGCTGAGATTTTGCTGGTAGGATTAGTTTGGGAAAAAAATACCTTGATAAAAAGCAAAATCTTCCAATTCCTCGTCAAAGCAAACTACAAATTGACTTTTGGATGTTTATTGCCCACTTTTGAATCCTACTCCATTATACGAAGTCACTGAGAAAACAAATTTATTCCACTACCAACATCAATACCGAGGTCAATGTCTGAAATAATCCACACCCAAACTTGTCCAACGCCATTAAAAAGGCGAGAAAGAGACTTATTGTTGAAATGAAGATCTTGCCGCAATGAGAAGCAAGTTTTGTAAGGGCTTTTGGTGGGGGAAATCGAAACATCAACAAGCAGAGGTAGGGTTAGATCGAGAAGGGAATGTTGAAAATCAGAAAGAAAGCACCCAAAATGTCGCGGGAAGAATAGGATTAATAACCAGGTTATTGCGGCAAATAATTTTTATATTTATAGTATTATTTCAGTTGGAAATTTGTTGACCCACTAAAGGAATAGAATTTGTAACGATAAACCGTCACAAAAGATCACAAAATCGCCATAATAAGTGAAGGAAATGCTCATGAAACCTCTTTAGAATAATTAGCTACAAAATTTAGCAACGACACCAAAATCGTCACTATTTCATGATAATCATGGCAAATTTTTTTGTGGCATTGACAAAATTGCTGGAAAATGGTGATTTTCTTGAAGTGGATCCAATAAATTAGCAACAAGAAGAAGAAAAAACAAATATATATATATTTGGTATTTTAGGAGGAATATATAAGAAGTTATGTTATTTCTTAAAGAGATTTTGACACTTGTACCTATTGATAATCATAAGATTAAGATTTAAAGTTAGATTAAGATCTCTTACAGTTTTTACTCGAAATCTAAAATCAATGGGGGAGAGATAGATATATGAAGTGGGTCCTATAATATTTATTGCACATTATATGAGTTTTTGAGTTAAAACTATTTAATACTCAATAAATATCGTAGAGCATATTAATTATGATGTCCATTTCACTCAAATGATCATGAATAATATCTATTTAATGTAAAACAAGGCGTATTTTAGTCATTGTTTTTCTAATTAAAAGTGATTAAATTGATAACGAAAGGGTAAAAACATCCATGTTTTACATATAAAGTGAAAACAATCCACTTCAAAGTGAAATGAAAAGGATCATATTCCCCTTTCATGTTCCCATTTTTTCTTAATCTAAGACTTGAAAAAAAGTTTAGGCAGAAATTTTGGCCAGGAATCCTGACTTGATGACATATAATTGCATGTTTAGACTATCAAAAGGTTACAATATTATATTATATGCACCATTTGTAAATCAAGACAAGCAAGTACTAAGATTAGTCGAGGAGATCAAAATTGAAACAATCCATGTTCTGATCATATCTCTGTTGCTTGATCATTTCATTGTTTAGAATCTCATGATTATATTGTTCCCATGAAATATGTTTAATTATTTTGTTTTTTAAAAAATATTTTATTTTCAAATTTTATGTTTTCCATATTAATTAAGCCGAGTTAGATCGATCAAAGACGGAATGCTAATCCATTCAGGTTGGTGTTGGTAACCAATTCTAACTCCGAGATAGTCAATGTACAATCTATTTCAGATGAATCGATCGAGATGGTTCAATCCTTGATTTGGAGAGAAAACCAAACTCCAAGGGTGCTTGAAAGACTAGTTATTCCTATAGAATAACCCATTCTTTTGATTGGTTACACTTTTAGGACACATGGAATAGCTATTCATGTCATAAAATAACATTCCTATTTCCAAAATAACGTGAACGAGCATTTCCGCAAACATGTCCCAAGATCTATTTTGCCACAAATGGGTCGGATCCAAGGGCCTTTGTCCATCCTTTGGACTGGGTCCAATTCTAGACTACTAGGGTTAATAAACAAAGCACCAAATCATCGAGGTCCATCGGGCCAGAATTCGGGGGTGGGTTATTAGGCAGTCTACATATTGGCCCATTAAATGCATGCTTTTATGGAGCCAGCATTTAAGCATGCAATACTGTTTTGGGCTTCCATGCTTTATTTGTCTGGTAGGCCCAAATTATTATTTTGTATTTTAGTCTCACACGGTCTCAAAGCCATGCTTCATTTCTTGTTTTTTTTTTTTTCTTTTTTTAAAGAAAACATAGTGAATTTCATTAATAATCATCAAAGGAAAGACAAAATACATGAATGACTCTCCTCCATTTTAATCTCATCCTCTTCACTTTCTATAGCATATTTTAGCAAAAACATGTGCTATCACATTGACAGATCTTTTCACATGAACATCCCAGTGATAAAAAAGAGATAACACTACTTTAGCATCCCAAATTAACACACATGCACTATAGAAGTGTGAACTGTCAAGTTTTAAGGCTATGAACAACTTGCAAAGCATCCCCTTCCAATATTATCCTCCTCCACCCAATCTCTTTAGCAAAAGTTATGGCTTGCAAAGCCCCTTGACATTCAGCTGAGAAGGAATTAGTGAACATTGACCTCTGCATACTCCTAGATGCCAGCACCATACCCTCAAAATCCTTTATGACAATTCCAATTCCTACTCTTCCATCATCTTCTCTGGTTGCAACATCACAATTTACTTTGTAAAATCCCAAAGGGGGAGGTTCCCATCTAGACTAGATCCTTCCTATATCAGACCTGGAAAACTCTTTAGTAAGCTAGCACTCTTGATATGTTGATAGCAATTCTTTAGCCTGCTGCATTACCATATTTGGGTGAGCAAACTTATCTTGAAAGATGAAAGAGTTTCTTCTCTGCCAAATCTTTTTAGTTGTCATAGCAAATTCCTTCAAAGCCTCTTATTCTAACAACTCCATCATACTAGCAAATAATTGCATAAAATCTATAACAGAAGACCCACATTTCTAAATTTGTTTAAAGGAAGCACCCCAAACATCTTTAGCTGCACTACAATCCCATAAGACATGAACAACTGTTTCTGTTTCACTCAAGCATATAGGACAGTTGGAGTTTTCCACCACTTTTTTCTTAAACAGATTTGCCCTTGTAGGTAGAGATTATAAATAAGCTCTCCAAGAAAAAAGCTTAGATGCTTGTGCAGTTTCTATAGCTTGCACCAAACACCTTTATGAGAACTAGAGCTTGACCCCTGCTGTTTAGTCCTTTCCACCAATTACTTATGCAGATGGTATGTACTCTTAACAGAGAACATACCATTTTTGAATATCTCCATGAGTATGTTTCAACGGTTATAAGAACTTACAAGAATCTTTTTAATCAACTCAGATTCTTCACTCGAGAATACAAAATCTACCATTGAGACATTCCAACACTTCTAATTTGAATCAATAAGCTTGGATACATATCACCACTCCTTAGTACTTGCACAGGACTTTGAACTCGAAAAGATTATGGTTTGGGAACCATCTATCTTTCCAAATTTTGATTTGTTGTCCATTCCTAACCCTCCACAAGGATCCTTCCTCTATAACTCCTTAGCTGCAATTATAGTCCTCCATATGTAGGAAGGGTTAGAGCCAATTTTAGCATAAAAAAAAGATGATTGAGGAAAGCACTTTAATTTCTGGACCTTAGTAGATAAAGCATTAGGTCTTTGTAGTAACCTATAGGCTTGTTTTGGCAAGTAAAGCCACATTGAAGCTCTCCAGTTCTTTGAATCCCAAGCCCCCTGCAAGTATAGCCTTACCCATTTGAATCCAAGAGACCCAATGAATTTTCCCTTCACTATGCTGCTGATTCCACCAGAATTGACTCATAATTCTGTTGATTTCCTTGAGGAGTGAAAGGGGCAGTTTAAAACTCCCATGCAATACAAGGACAGAGATTGAACTACAGCTTTTAATAAAACTACCTTGCCAACTTGTGTTAGAAACTTAACCTTCTAGTTGCTTACTCTACTTCTCACTCTATCCAGTATGTTGCAAAAAGCTTTCCCTTTGGCTTTACCTATGATGGCAGGTAGTTCAAGATACTTCTCGTGGGAGTTTAAAGTTCTAACCCCAGCTATACTCAGAATATAGCTTCTTGTCACCTCCTTTGTATTCCTACTGAAATGGATGGAAGTCTTGTTTTTGTTTAACCTTTGACCAAAAGCACTTTCATAGAGACTTAGGATCTCAAGCAATCGACTCCACTCTACTGCATTAGCTCTACAAAATAGTAAGTTATCATTTGCAAAAAACAAATGGTTAATTGAGAATTTTCCATTGGCAATAGGGATACCAAATATAACTCTTTTTTCCTCAGCTCGATTAAGTAATGCACTCAAAGCTTCTGAACAAAAGATAAATAGGTAAGGGGAAAGGGGATCCCCCTGCCTAATTCCCCTTGTAGCTTTGAAAAAAGATTGAGGTGCCCCATTGATAAGAATAGAATAAGAAAGTGAATAAATACACCTCATAATCAAACTTAGCCACTTTGAATGAAAACCCATCTTGGTCATCACAGCTTCTAGAAAAGCACACTCTACCCTGTCATAAGCTTTATTCATATCAAGCTTTCAGGCCATAAATCCATATCTGCCTTTAAACTTTTTATCCATTGTATGCAAAACTTCATAAGCAACTATCACATTACCCATGATCAATCTCCCAGGAACAAAAGCACTTTGAGTGGGAAAAATAACCTCTTGGATGACTCCTTTCAATCTAGTAGCCATTACCTTTGAAATAATCTCGTAACTCACATTACACAAAGATATAGGCCTAAAATAAAAAACCTTCCTAACATTCTTCTTTTTTGGAATAAGAACAATATGTGTCTCATTAAGCTGTTCTATATCTACATCTGAGTTAAGGAACTCCAAAACAGCTCCACGTACAACTTTACCAATTGTCTCCTAATGATTTTGATAAAAGCTGGTAGGGAACCCATATGGTCCTAGTGAACTAAAAGGAACACTGCTTTTTTAACTTCATCAGCTGGGAAGGCCTTGGTTAAGAACAAATTCATTTCTTTTGTGACTTTAAGTTTAGTGGACTGAGGCACTCTTCTAAATTATTAGGATTTGATGAAGAAAATAACTCCTAATAAATGTGCAAAAATAATCCTGCAATTTCCTCTAAAGTACTAGCAACAGAACCATGCATCATCTCTTTCAATGGCCTTAATAGCATTTTTTTTTATTCTTTGATTTGCACAAGCATGAAAATACTTGGTATTTCTATCACTATCTCTAAGCCATTTCTGTTTAGCACGTTGTTTACACTTGATGTTATCTTCTTCCAATAGCTTATCTATTTCCTTTTTCTTCTGCTTTATGCAATCTATGAGGCTTCTCGTGTTTGCAGCTTGCAGCATCGAGATTTCTTCCAATTTCTTAAGGATAAGTCCCCTTCCATTCAGTGCATCCTTTTTCCTTCATTGCACAAGAGAAGCCTTACAGTTTTGTAGCCCTTTTGTGATTGCTAACAAACCCGCTTGAGTAAGCATAGATTTCTTCCACTTATCATCAACTATCTTCTTACATTCTTCCCTTCTATCCCAGCTCAACTCATATCTGAAAGGCCTAATTTTATTAACACCATCATATCTGTTCTTACACAACTCAATCATCAAAGGGAAATGGTCAAAAGTTTGAGCAACAAGAGTGAAAACAATATTGCCATCAAATAAGTCAACTGGAACCTTATTTCCCATAGCCTTATCCAATCTCTCTTTCATGAACATTTGACCTTCCCTATTATTACGCCAAGTATACTTACTGCCTTTGAACTAGTATTTTTAATTTCGTTTCGTACCAGCCGGTAAGGCCGAAATATGCCGTACCGGCCGGGTAGCCGGTACATAGTGTTTCGTACTGGCTAAAATTTCGGCCGTATCGGCCTGTACCGGCCGATATATCGGATTTAAGCCTATATACATATTTCGGCCTTTATTGTTTTTATTTTTATTTTTTTTTTTCATTTCTTCAAACTGCAAGCTCATTTTTAGACTCTCTTAATTTAGACTAGATTATTTATAATTTATATATAACTTATTCATATATATACTATTATTTTAGAATATAATTTATATATATAATTTATTAATATATCGACTATTCTGAAACGGTATCCGAAATGATACTGGTACCGAAATATTTCGTTTCAATGCCTCAACCGAAACAGTATTCAAAACATTGCTTTGAACCCCATATCACTCAGTCCACAATCCTCCATAGCTCTCCTAAAACTCTCCATCTGCTAATAAGGTCTGAGTACAACTCCTTGTTTTTCATGTTGGTGAAGGATTTGATCAAAATCTCCTACACAAACCCAAGCCAACTCCTCTTCTGGTTTCAGCATTTTCAACAGTCTCCAACTCTCATCTCTAAGGGCAAGATTTGGATTACCATAAAACCAAGTAAATAGCACTTGTTTATTTAACTCTTCTACTGAAAGGGTAATAGAGATGTGGTGTTGTGAATAGGACTTAAGGCTGACAGAACTAGTGCTATGCCAAAGTAAGGCTAGACCTCCACTCAAGCCCCTATTATCCACCACAATACTACAATCAAACCCCAGCTTATTCCTCACATACTCCACCTTATTCCTTCTACATTTTGTTTTCTTGAAAACAATGGGTTCTTAGTCTTCACCCATAGGTGAAATTCATGAACTATCCGAGGGTTTCCAAGCACTTTGCAGTTTCAACTGAGGCAATTCATTTTTGGTGGTGGAGCTACCTTGCAGCTTCCACCACTGTTTCCTTATCCATGAGCAACTCCCTGCTACTACCGGGCTTCATCTTCTTTAAAGCTGGAATCTCTACTTCTTGAGACATATTTACCTTTTTCCTTTTCCTTCCAACCAAAGCCATATTGGTATTGATCATACTAGAATTTGAAGATCCTTTAGCTCTGTTTTTCCACGTGACTTTTCTCCACTTCTGCTAGAAACTTTTGTTAGATCAACACTGTCTCGCTGAATTGACTCTTCTTGCACCACCACCTCAATTCTGTTACCAACTGAACTCAGATCATGATATGCTTCACCTCTCTCTTGTTCTGAGATATTAGTATTGTTATGTTCAAAAGATAAATGATCCATGATATCTTTATCTCTATCCACTTGATTCTGATCTCTATCCTTATCTCCACCTACATTATCGGGTATCTCACAATAAGATACAAAATTCGAGTTGCTAGCTACCTCCTTAGGACTCTTAACAAGAAGTGCCTCAGAATCATCAACCTAATTTACCCCTCTTTTTTTGAAAATCTAATCTTCCAAGTCATCTTTCTTGCTGGACTGGCATTGATTCCGGTGACCTGAATCAGGCCTACCATCATACTTCTTCACTACAAACAGATTTGAATTCATTGGTTGAGCTCTAAGCTATGGACCATACTGCAATTGGGATTTTTCCTCTACTTGAGCTTCACTTGCTTGCATAGAAGAGCCCTTTCCTTTGTGCTTGATCACACCACATTTGAAGCAAAAGGATTTCAATCTTTCATACTTGAAAGAGAGCCAGGTTGCCTTCTCCCCCACTGTGATTCTCTTGCCCCTTACAAGAGACTTATAAAAATCAACTTCAGCCTATACACGCAAGCATTTACCCCAACCCTAGCCTTCCTCATCCACATCAACAACCACCACCTTACCAAGAGACAAGAACTTAGCCAATTTTCATGCCTACCTTTTTGTTCATTCCACATAAGGGAAGGTTGTGAACTTGGGTTCTGAATTGAAGCAGATCTCATCCAAAGGAATGCTCCCATCAAACTCTTTAATACCAACAATGCTTTTGTAAAAAAGCCAAGGTCTTCCTAACAAAATTTTATCCATATCCGATTGATATTGGAATTCAATCAGAAACATGTAGTCACCAACTTCTTTAAAAGTAACCCAACCTGCCAATTTTCATGCTTGTGACATAGTGTTCTCGAAAGCCTCTCTGTTAACACCATTGTAACACCCCGCTCCCCAATAAAGACATTTTAGAATTTTTGGGGAGCTAGTATGTTACTACTAAACTTGAACTAAAAAAAAAAATATTCTTAATAACGTGTCAGATGCAAAGGATTCCATAAATAAAACAAATTTTATTAAATACTAAAAATCCAAAAAAAAGTCTGCGGAAATATTTATTTAAAACAAATACGGAAGTCTCATGTGCTTATCAAAATAATTTAATTAAATCTTAAACCATAAAGCTTAATTATAGCAAAATCTGTCTAGGCCTCTGCCTCGCCTCCCGGGGTCAAGTCCTGTCCTGCAGTCTCATCCTCATAAATGTCATTACCTGGGTGGTTTAAAAACATGAAAACAAACTAAAATGAGTCAAATACTCAATAAGCACATATCATACAGTAAACATAATAAACATACAGTTTTTTGAAAAACGTGCATACTCATGAATATATACGTAAATAACATGAACATGAGCATGAGCTTATCTTTCACTTGTCATAGGCCGTTACCCACTGTTGACCCCCGTGAGTTAGGGGTAGCGAATCTAAGCAGATTCCAATTCCGCCCGTGGCCGCGGGTTGTGGAATCCATACATAAGGAAGACATACTGGGTGCACTACCAGCATGTATGACCTGGCAATGCAATATGCCCATAACATAGGAACCGTTTTCATATCATAACATAGGTCGTTACGTGTCTTATCATTCATATTTCATCATAATCATACTTGCATACTTGTCGTATCATAGATTTCAAAAGAAACCACATTCATACTTGTCATATCTTGTCATATCATATCATAGATTTCAAATGAAATCACATTCTTTCATAACATGTTGTGATACATGACTTCTCACATAAAATCCTGATTTTTCATAAATACTTTAATGCATAAATCTTCGCATAAAATCATGCATGTCTTTTCATAAATTATTTTAATGCATAACTCTCACATAAAATCATAACTTTTCATAAATCTTTTGATGCATAATTCCTTTCATAAAATCATGAATTTTCATATTTTTATCATGTCTTGGGTACGTAAAAATGAGCTTTTAATGGAGGGCATACATACATAATAGTTTTATAAAAGACATGCCGTTTACTGTACATACGTGTAAGGGTATGATCATGCTACTTACCTTGCAGCGCTAATCCCCTATTTTTCGCACGTAATCGATCACCTATACAATGGGCGTGTAATATCCGTAAATATTCCAATCGAACCCGTATTTAAATATTTAACTGTAAAATGCTAAAATTATCCTATTTTAATTCTTCAATACTTAAAATTCTCCTAATCTCTAAAACACTATCATCTCCCTAAATTCATCGACAATTAATTGATATTCACTTATTCTAATTTTAACACAAACATATTTAAGAAACAAGCCTATGCCCCTTAAGAAATATAATCTTCGCTCTAATAAAAATATTATCAAGTCCAAACTAATTTAGATTCCGAATATAGTCTAATAACATACATGCTTATCTTCATGATAATTTTAAAAACAACCCAATCTCTAAGTAAGATCCTAATATGCCCGCTTAGTCTCATTACGCAAAAACAATATGCATATATATATAAATATATATGTCCCTTTACATCCAACCCATAAATATTTCTCATCTGTAAGTCTTAAAAAGGGCAGGGCATTTTTGTAATAAGCCAAAAGACTAAAAGTTAAAAGAAGCAATTAATAGTTTGAAGACAAACTTTCAATTGCAATAGAGAGAGAGAGAGCCCTGATGTAATTACACGAAATAACCTTAAGGTGGAAGAAAAGAATGTAAAAGAATTGAAAGGTACAGAGTTTACGGTAGTCTAGGTGAGAGCAATTAAAGAAATTGAAAACTGGTGCTATTCGGTGAGAGAAAAAGAGAGCGAGAGAGAGAGAAGAAAAACCTTGGAGAGGTAGAAGAAGATTTCCTGTGCGGTAGTGAGAGAGGCCAGATTTGCTGTGTTTATTTTAGAGCCTTCGTGGGACTTTTATAAAATGAAAATAGAGGTAGGTCGTAGGGTTTTCTGATAAGAGTACTTGGTCTCCTAATAGGATTTGGAGTTATTAATTAGAGGATAAGAATAAGGCTAATGGGTGGAGATAGGGAGAAATAATGTTTAAATTCAAAAAAATATTCTTGTGGCTAAAAAAAAGTAAATAATAATAATCCGGTCATGATAATAATACTAATAATAAAATTATTAAAACTGATAACTTCAAAATATGATAAAATAATAATAATAATAATAATAATAGAATATTTATGGTTATAAGAAAAATACATAAACTTATCTTACAGTCTAAACTTAGGGTCGGGTTGTTACAACCATTCTCACTGACAATTAAACACAAGAGGCAATGTTTTCCTCTAACTTCAGACTCCTTGACAACTTCATCTGGTAACACCAACATTTCGTTCTCCACTTCTGTCAAATGTAGCCCCTCCCATCTTTGAACAAATCACTCTCATCCATCTTGTATAAGAAAGGACAAAGAGAACCTATCAATCACTAAAACTCTCAGTTTACACTGAGAGACTAGGTCTTATTTGTTTTCAAGACCAAAATTTAAAATTTTGAAAATTTTGAAAACCTTCCATCCCATCATTACAACTTTCTCAAATCCCCATATAAAATAAAATAAATAATTCAACTTTTTCAAATTCCAAAACAAATATAATATTAAAAAATATATTCTAACTATATTTTATTCAACTTTTCAACTTTAATATCATCTCATCTCATCTTTAAAAATAAACGAAGCCTAAATCTTTGTACGAGTACAAAGAAACACACACCTCACTCTCTTAGAGAAGAAAGAGGACCCATCACCCTCTAACTTCATCTAAAATATCAAAAATAGCAAATCAAATTGGCTTATTTCTTCGGTGAAGTAAATAACAAATCTTCAAGAAGGTTGATTTTTCAGCCAAGTTTTAATTATTTTCTGGGCTTATCAATTCATACCGTAATTTAATTAGATAAATTTATATATATATATATAATATATATATATATATATATATAAACCCTTACAAACGAAGCAAAATTACCCAAAATAAAAAGAGATTAAGGCTTGGTTTGGGTAGTGAAAGTATTTGAGAATGTTTGTGAATAGTAGTAAAAAAGTAATAATAGAATATTGAATAGTAGTAAAAAAGTAGGTGAAAAGTAATGAATAGTAAAAAAAGTAGGTAAAAAGTAATAATAAAGTAAAGAATAGTAGTGAGAGTCTCGGTACCCAAACAAGGCCTAAAAGATGGTATTAAAAAACAGAGATTAAAAAATAAATAAATAAATTGATAATTTTAATCAGTGGCTTCTTTGTAATTTGGCAAAATTTGGCATCAACGTAGTAAGAGCCAAAGGCCCAAAAGTCACCTAATCAGTGTCTCCTTTTTCCTCGGTTGAAACAGAGACCACACTGCTGTTCTCCCTATTTCGCTCGTCTTTTTTCTGGTATTAATCTCTGTAATACTTTTGATTTTCGGTACAATTTACCAGCACAACACCGTTATTCATTAACAGATTTCATATTATATCTCTGAGATGATAATTTATTTTGCATGTTTATGCTTTTTTATTAATATTGTTCTTGATCGTATTTATCCATCAACTTCTTTTGAATTCTTTCGATATTAGATTTCATTGTTACTTGATTGTCCTTGGTTTGATAAAAAATTATCTGGGTTTTGATCAGTTTGACTAAATTTCTCCGACAACCAACGAAATTAAAAGAAAAAAAATTATGATGAGCTTTTGGCCGCCGGGTTATGGGTCTTACGGTCATGGAGGATCTTCAGCATCATCTTCCAATCTATCGGCTTTAGCCCCGCCTTTTATGGTTGTTCCAAAACCCCTTTCAAGCCCACTTGTAGATTTGACTGAACCCTCTTATGGTGTTCCCTTGAACTCTTCTCTGCACAATTGGCTCCCTTCTCACTATACCAATTCTGGGCCTGGTTTATTTCCAAACCATGGCCCAGAATACGATCCAGTGCCTTCATCGGATGCATATGGATATGCTGCCTCGCAGTATATTGGATCACTTGATAGCCATTTGTCTCCAGTGAGCCCTGTTGCATCAGCACCGGTTGATACATACTTGTATGTTCAACGCTCTGACGGCGTGGAAGCTAGTACTGTTAAAGCCCAACAATTTTATCCCACATATGTCCCACCCGGAATTGAAGACCATAGTCCTTTGGTCGTTCCGGATGACAATAGTTATGATTGGTTATCTTGTTCCAATGTAGCAACCTGGGATGGGTCCTCCAACAATGATCATGCTCAATCTGGTTGGGATAATACAGTTGATTGGGTTAGCTCATGCAATGGACTCGGAGAGTGGGAGCATGGTAAGCAGGTCGAGATTGATGGCAGTTTCTGTTTAAAGGGGTTGACTATGGGTGATTCTTCTTCCATTTACAAGAACAATGTGAACCAAGGTATCTCTTCCTTGACTTGTCACATATCCTTATTTTATTATGAATAATGCTAGATACAGTCATAAGTTGTGCAAGTGCTGTCTACTATTAAGAAATTAATTTTTTCATGTGAGTCTCATATTTATTCACTTTTTTCAAAAGGAGTACAGGGTGCTTGCATACTCTATGATTGCAAATATCATTTCTCTTTCATTGTTTTCAGGTAGAATGCATGTTATTTTTGGTGCTTGTGGATTCTATACATCATTCTCAAGTTTATTATGGTTGAAGTTCATTGGTCAATTTGTTCTGATTCAGTGTATGTTCATATTGAGCAATGGTACATACCATACTCCCATTCCACTTTCATTCCACTATGTAAAATGTGGCACTTTTATCACCATTGGATCATCCCTTTTTTTTAATGAAAAACTCTAGGTTGATGGGCAATTTCCACCTCTTCATGGGATGGGAATGCGGCATATAGAATTTTCCTATAAATCGGGATACGTTTTGGGATGTTTGTACTTGGTAATGAAGTCATTCTACTTTCTTTAAATTGACCCTTTTGCTGGAATGCAAAATCTAATTGACTGTCATCAATAGTATTTCTATGAGATTTTTTTCCAATCTTCTGGTGGATCCCATGGTTTTTCTTGTGGGAAGGTGTGGTTAGGGTACGTCCTGTAGTCAACTTTCTCTGGCCATCATGTTGCGTGGGATTGTGTTATACACACATTTGACTTCCCTTTATCTTTGTGTACTGAAAAATGATATTTCGCCAATTGTGTAAGGCGCACATGCATTTCCACAATAAAGGGAAAAGGTCAGAAAGGACACAGGGTTGGAATGGTCAGTGAATTCATCTGTTGGAGTTTGAACTGAAAAGGATATCATGATAGATTGGATTGGGTGATCAAAATATCATCTTGCTATCTCCTTTTCCTCAGACTTTACTTCATCCTTTTTTTTTATTATTATTATACCTTAGAAAAGACTTTCCTTATATTCTTGTTTAATCAGTACTAGTCTCACTCATAATCTCTGGTGTGTTTTGTGTGTAGGTATATCATTAGAATTCATATGTTGTTTATTCTTTAGGAAACTTTGCTTCAGGATCGTGAGAAAAAAGAAAGGGACAACAAAAAGATAATATAAAGAGTACCTGTGATAGAAGTGGCATCTGATTTTTCCCCTTCATTTTTGTGATTGTTTGTTATGCACAGGAAGTCATGCGTCTGAGGGTTTGGACACATGTGCAGAAGCTTCCCATATCATTGATATGTTGGGTTTGGAGAAGTGCGGTGGATCTGTGAGTATGGAACAGACTAATGATAAATCCTTCTCTGGGAAAAATTCCAGAATCATGCCTGCTGATTATTCAAAAACATCTTTATTGGGTTCCCCTTCACTACTTCCAGAAAACCATTATGAAACACCATCCTTAATACCAGTCACAAATATCTCCAAATATCAAGTGCCATGTAGTGCCTCAAATGAGAAACCTATTAGACATCATGATGCTAGTCTGAGTGGTTGTGCATCATTCATGACATCGTCGCATTCACTTGTCATTAGAGCACCGGATGTCGACACCAGCTTGTATGCACCAAATAAAGGTCCACTAGTGGATATGGATTTTGGGACTGATGCTGCTGATCCAGATCTCTGTGGTAATAGTCCCTCCAATGTAAACAACTTTCATCCTTTGATAGGGTCTGAAAGCAAAGTTCTGTTTGATACAAGCCAACTTAGCATTCACCTAGATAAAAATTATCCTATTGGTGTGGAGTCGTTCTCATCAAAAAATGAAGAGCTGTCAAAGAAGAAAGAAATTCCTGAGGATGCCTTGGACCAAGCTTTTAAACCAAAATGTGGACTTCAAGTTTCTCATACAAGTTCAGATGGCTTCAATTTCGCACTTGATTTTGTTGAAGCTATCAATCCTGTTGAAAATTCTTCTGAGAGCTTAGATCATTATAACCCTGCTGTGGATTCACCATGCTGGAAAGGAGTTTCAGTTACTTGTTTTTCTCCTTTTGAAGCTTCTAAAACTGACAGTTGTCAGTATTTTAAGAAACTAGAATCACATAATAGTTCAGATTTTCAGGTGCCTCAGCTTTTTACTCTCAACACTGATGATGCTGTAAAAGTCTCCTCTCAAAATCCATATGAGAAAACAGTGTATGTGGAGAGAGGTTTAAGACCTCCTCCGAAGAGGCCTTCAGATGCTAACTCATTGTCTAGAGAATCCAGATCAGATGATTCTGTAAATACTGGACCGTTTCATTCAAAATCAAGTTGTGGCTATGCGGTTCAGTATTCTGGTAACAATTGTGACCCAGGGGAGAACCATGCCTTGTTCAGCATGTCCACAGTTGATTCAGACTTAATACCCTCCCTCACCACGCATCAAAATTTTGAAGCAACCATAATGATTCCAGAAAAGCACTCGTCAGATACTTGTGTTGCAGATTCTGGATCGAGTATTGGTGATCTTGCAAGAAATGGTTTATCTAATGTGCCATTCCATAACACTGGATCTGGCCTGTCTTCGCCATGTTTGGTGGAAGATGCTTGTGCTAAGCTCACCAAACTGCATGAGGCAGATTCAACCCCAAATATAGATGTCCAGATGCTGGTTAGCACAATGCGTAACCTCTCCGACTTGCTTCTATTTCACTCTTTAAATGATTCGCTTAAACTGAAGCAAGGAGATCGCAAGGCCATTAAAGATGTCATCTTTAATCTTCATCGATGCATATTAAAGGATGGTGAAAAAATTATTCCAACACAAGAATCACCCTTTCTCCAGCAAGGCACGGCTCAACAACTAGAAGAGTTAGCTAAGCGTCCAAAGGTATGTTGTTTTGCTCTGTTTTAACTCAATATAAACTTGGCTCAACCCCTAGGGGTTGTCTTAAGTGGTAAAGGCCTTGGGCTTGGGTGTATGCTCCCCCTAGGTCTAAGGTTCAAATCCCCTCGAGTGCAAATAATCTCTAGGGGCCATCAAGCTGGGGAATTTTCTCCTTAAATTACCCGAGGCGTGCTTGCGGGAAACTCCTTGCCGAGGGCCTGTGCACCATCGGGATTAGTCGGGACGCTGTTCCTGGACACCCGGTGCCAATAAAAAAAAAAAGGCTTGGCTCTCTATTGGGTAAGAAATAAGTTACCTTCCAGATAAAAAGGGTAATTGCAAATCCATTGGATTGCACTTTTTTTGCTAATAAAAGATAAGTACATAAATGGCGCAAAAATGTGAAGAATGGCAAGCTTTTGTATAGGCCATTATAAAAATAAAGATGGCCTTCTTTCATATGAGAGCAATATCTTACGGCCCAAAGAGCTTTTGTGCAGGATTTTTAAAGATTCTCCAGAACACAGATATTTAAGCCACCTGCATCTTTCTTAGGAGAGCAGGTTTTTTATCCTGAGAAAGTTGACTTTTTAGCTAGCTACATAATGATAATTTCTTGAAATAAGATGGATGCCTATGAAGTGTAGTAGCTGACAGGAAGGCAATAGTTCCAACTGTTCAGTATAATGTTTATTCAGCAATCTAAGCTCTATTTATTTTTATTTAGATTGTGATTGTAAATCAACATTTCCTTATTCACCCTGCAAGCTTACTTTTAGATTCTGAGTTATCCAGTCTACAACCTCCCATTCTATGATACATTGATTGTTGTTTGTGGTTTCAGTGTTTATAAAAGCATAAATCAGTGCCATTTTTTTTGTAATATTACATTAAGTTGGATAGAAAATGTCTACTTCAGGAAGTGAATGTGGACAGGCCTGGATTGACAAAGGATGCACCTATTATTGCTCAGGACCAGCTTGATCCTAAGTGTCTACATGAAGAAAAGCATCATAACATTGGGTCAGGTAATAAAATGGAGATGATATCAGATTTTGTTTCTGTGAAGGGTGATGCCAGCAGACTGGAAAAAGATGATATGACGCAGGTACGTTTTCTGTTTGTTTTTGTTTCTATGCAGGCACTTTTCTGTTTGTTCTTGTTTATAACCATAATAAATGTTAATCCATTCTCCCCATGAAGAATGGCAAAGGGAAGGCACACAAAAAGAAAATAGAACTTTAGTTCCTTCACTGTGGATCGTGATTTGCAGGCTATTATGAAGGTTCTCAATGAGAATTTTGATTATGAAGAAGAAATGGAGCCAAAATGCTCCTTGTTTAAAAATTTATGGCTTGAGGCAGAAGCTGAAGTATGTTCTATCAACTATAAAGCTCGCTACAATCGTCTGAAGATCGAGATGGAGAAATTTGAGTTGAACAAGGCAAGAGGTTAGAGTTTTTAACTATCCAAAAAAAGTTTTGACTTTTTTCTTTGACCAATCATTCCTTCGTTATAGCTTAACCTAATATTCTTGTTCTTCAGATGCTTCAGAAAATACTATGGATGTGGAGACAAGGCGAAAATCCAAGACTTCCTGTGATTTAAACACGCTCAACAAATTGGTACCTGAGGCTAGCATTGGCCCTTCCCCTGGTATTTCCATCCAGGATACCCCTTCTATGCAGCATGTTCGGGCCAGATATGGTATTCTAAAGCATCAGATTAATTACTCAAATTCCACTACTGCTTTAGAGGAAGCATTAAGCTCAAATGTGTATCCTGATCTGAACAAGGTTGACAAGTTGGTACCTGAACCAACAGAAGCAAAGTATCTGAACCAGGATATTTCCATTCAGAATTCACCTATCCTTGGCACAACCTGCCATGTGAATGATGTTATGGCCAGATTTCATTTTCTGAAATGCCAAGTTGACCTCGTGAATTCTATAAAAGCTACAGATGTAGAGGAACCATTAACTGAGAGTGTTTCTCCTGATCGGAATGAAATTGACAATTCGGAACCTGAAGCAACTGAAGCGAAGGAGACTCTAATCACGGATATTCCCTCCCAGAATCCTCCCATTTTAACAAGAAGCTGCCATGCAGATGATGTTGAGGCTTCTGTCATGACCAGATTCCTTATGCTTAAATGCCAGGATGAAAACTTAAGTTTCATGGACGTGGAAAAGCAGGATCCGGAAGCGGCTATTCATCTTGGATTGGCATGTGAGAAAAACCATAGGCCAGTTACTAAAGACAGGTCAGGGGATGGAATTGTGGATGTAAAACTGGGACCTGTCTTGCAGAATCCCACTGCCAACAGTTCCGAAGACAAGTTGACTGTGAAGGATTGTCATCTACCTGGGAATGATCCAGTGATCCAATATTTCCAGTCCAACAAGCCTGGAGACTCACTTATTGAAGGCTGGTATGACGGCACTTCATCAGATTGGGAACATGTAATGAAGGAGGAGCTTTAGGGTAGACCTGAATGTTCCTTCCGTAGAGGGCTCCATATCGTCTGGAAGACACTTTTAAGCAGTTTCTGTATAAAAATAATGGATATTTCTCTTAAAATTGTATATACGACTGCTCTGTAAACTTGTAAAAAGCTTTCTAAACTCATCTGGATTTTCAGAACATGTTTTTTCTTTTAATTTGCACAGTTTTCCGTTTCAGTACCTGAATTTATCTTTGGGTGTTTTGTTCCCTTTGAAGTGTATTAGGAACGTATTTCTCGAGGGAATGTTTTGGCCTTGGCTGCCGGTACTCAGGTACTTTTAGAATACTTCACTATTAAAAGAGCTTAGAACATATAAAGAACTTTATCTATTTGGAAGCCTATTTATTGACAGTGAAAGTGTTTTGATAGTGAAAGTGTTTCATCTTATCTCATCTCATGATTACAATTTTTTCAAATTTACACATGAAATATAATGAGTGGTGCTACTCTGCCACCTTTATGTGCTCACTCTGTGTGCCGCCTAGTTAGAAGTGAACAAAAAGGTTGGAAACCCAGCCCGGCTGAATTACCGACACGAATTACACAACCTGTTTAAGTTTTGAAGTGGGAACAGAATACCCGTTTACCCGATTTAGTCTAAAATGCAATGTTTTTTCCTCTCACCGAATCACGTTTTGAGACTATCAGGCCTCCTCTCATTTCTCTCGCTCGACACTCTCTCCCTCGTAGCTAGGACTGTTCACCCGGCCCGACCCGATATCGCAATTTCTAGGCCGACCCGATAAGGCCTTATACCGATTACCCAAATAGCATTCTAGCCGATTACCTGACCCGATAGTATTTTCGAAAAATCAGGTATTCTGACCCCTTTTTTTTCTATTATATATATACTTACTAGAAATTTCGGATTACCATTCTATACAAAATATTTGAAATTATGAGAAGAATATTTGTATTTCTAGTTTGTGTAATTTTATTTGGAATATTATAAATTAATATTCTTTTGCTTCATTTGAAAAAATGGGAAGAATACCATGAAGTAGTCGTCGATCCGCCTGCATATGTAGGGGAAATGAATAATTAAAAATTTTATATAGAAATTTATATATGTAATAACTTAGAATGCTTTTTATTTTTAGTTCTCATTTTTGTTGACAAGTAATATATGCCAAGTTAGAATATCGTAAGTGGATTTCAAGTGTCAAAAATGAAAGTATCAACACATTCAAAATAAATCAATTTGATCCAAATAAAAAAGAAATGCAGATAGGCCAGGCCCTGGAAATGACATAAAGCTGGGGCCTTTTCAATCACAATACGAAAAAGACATGTAATGTTGTCATTTTGCTTCAAACAGCATAAGATGGATATTGTTGCAACACAGTGTCATATTGTACTTCTAACATGTTTTCTCCCATTTGATTCACCATGCAGTGAAAACACAATAACGAATATAAGATACATGGACTTGTAACTGTGGCCCGGTTGTAATCTTCAATCAGCCTCATTCAAATAGTCTTCAAAGTTATCTCTACATGAAATACAAAATTATGTTAAACATACAATTAATTGAAATGACCATAAGAAAACATATAATTAATTAAACTTACCAGTTTTTAATTTGTAGCTTTCAGCATCTTCTATTATATCTTGAGAATCATAATTAATGGAGAGAGCCATTAACCAGTTTTGTGTGCAGATAAGAGATTCAACTATTGTTGGGGAATGAGCTACGAAAAAAATCTAAGACACGACCTTCAACACTAAATACCGACTCAAAAGCAACACTAGATATGAGAATAGCTAACACATCTCGAGTCATATTGGCAAGGATTGGATATCTGATTGAGTTCACCTTCCACCATAGTAAAATATCAAAGTTGGGTGCCGATCCTTCAACACTTTTCATGAAATACTTATCCAATTCAGATTTAGACTCTACCACACATTTTGATGCTTGATATTTTTCAAACATACTTAATATAGTATCCACATTATCATAAGAAGTGTTGATTTAGGTCTCACCAATACTTAATTGGCCCCTACTTAAACCTACACTGGATTTTGAATATTGTTTATATATTTGCTCATATTCTCTTTAACCAATCAACAAGTTCAGACGCTTGCTCATTCTCAAGAATATTTCTAAAACAAAACTCCAAAATTTTCAACTTGAAGCGCAGATCAAGCATAGATGCAATAAATAACATTTTGTTCAATTTCTCAAAATCCCTCCAATACTTGTCATATTTCAATAACATCATCTCCGACATGGTTTTCAACATATTACTCTCACTCATAGAAAATTTGTTCAAATAATTATAGATTGTAAATATTTCTTCAATGAACAAATTTGAAGTTGCATAAATTAAGCCTGAAACCCGCAAAGTCATATCATAAAAAATCTTCAAAAATTGTACAAAAATCTTGATAATTTTTCAATCATGTAAAGTTGGTATTCCTTGTCTAACCTCACGTAAAGGTGGCCTAGTGCAAATTGCACCTTTTTTTTTTTCCTTTTTTTTTTCAAATATTTTTTAAGCATTTTTTAAAAATAAAAAAATATCAATACACTAATAGTCATTTCTTTAACCATTAAGAAAAAAAAAATTTCAAAATTAAATATATGAGTGGTCAAAATGAGGAGGCAAAATGAGGAGACATACTAGCATTATTCAAATATAATATACAATTCAACTTTTTCAATTCTTAAGACAATAATAATATTAAAAAATAATATTCTAATAATATTTTATTTAACTTTCATCTGATTTCAACTCATTATCTAAACGGCACCTAAATACATTATTGGTGTGAAAACTCATCATATTAGCATAAAAAAGAAAAAGTATTTTGATTTTTTTTTTTTTTATAAATGAATGAGTGATAAAAAAAATGGTATGTTTACTCACTGATTTTCAAATAGCATAAATATTAACCTTAAAAAAAGAATTGAAAATTAATATTTCAATTTTCAACTTTGAACTTCAAATAGATCATGCAGATGAATTCAACACCTAATTAAACAATAATCGCAAAACTCCTCTTTGAAAGAAAAACTGCTATAATTACATTGTAAAACTTGTCTAAATTGCCACTATGGCCATCACCCCTATCATGGAAGAACAGGATGTTTTCCCTTCATTTGCTTGTGTTTGCCATTACTACCTCTTAAATGCCTTCTCAAATAATGTCTTTTTATTCACTTTTTAACCCCTGCTTTTTTCCATTAGAATTTTGTACGCAAGAACAATATAAAAAAGCAAACGAATATTTCAAAAAAAAAAAAATGTCTTCGTCTTATTTATTTAAATTTCTCAGTCTAATTTTCCAAAGTAACTTGGGCACTAAGACATACTCTTAATAACCCGGTGATTTTTTTTTTTAAACAAGCAAATTTCATTAAAATAAAAGATTATACATGTTAGAGGGGGTGGAATTTCCCAACAAGATCCCAAAACAACAAACACAGTACAAATATGATAAAAAAAAGAAGAAGAAAAAAGTGGGTTCTAAGACTAATTTCTTGATCTCTACCCTGTCCCTACTAAGATGGAACCGTCTTATAAGACGTTTTGAAGGTAAGCCACCGCTGAAAGCGGTGCAAGTAGCTGCACTGTAGTTGAAAGTTTTGATATCCCGGTGATATTTTAGCGATGTCTATATATAATAAGAACAGCGATAAGATTCTCGATAAATTCTATCAAGAGAATCGTTTTATCTCATTCTTTGATTCTTCTATTAAACAAGGTATTTTTCCAAAATATAAAGGTCCGAAAAGAAAGTTATAGAAGGTATCAAAGATGGGCAATGATATCACCTCGTGTGACACGTGAGTACGGTTATCATTCTCATTTCTCATCAATGCCAATGGCGATGGTATTTCCAGTGGACGAATACGTAGAAATCGCAAGGTACTGTACGTGAATATTGGGTAGTATTCTAAAGCCAGAATTCTTCAGGTCACTCTTGCAGTTGTTGGATAAATTGGCTCATAAAATTAGAATATTACACTTCCATTGTTCTGACGACTTTACCATGATATCAGTACATGAAATTTTAATTTTATTTAATTACACCTTTTTTTTCAATGTGATAGAATATTATAAGCATTAGAATGAGAAATGTCGAACTCGGAAAAAATACACAAGGAAAGGTCCCCTTCTCTTCTCTCTAAAAATCCCCTGAAAGTTGGAACAAGGACTCGTACCAATTCTTGGAAATGCAATTTCTCCTAGAAGTTGCCATAAACTCTAAAAAGAAATGTTTTATATCCACAAAAAAATTTAACAAAAGTAAATTTATAAATTAACGTGACTTGATCTAATATGTCAATTATAAAATTAGATTATAAAATTATTTTTATTAATAATTGACGCAAAATCTAGAAAAATACCTCGCTAAAAAACAAGCGTCCACCTACAGCAAGGCAGTCAGTCTTACATCTTTCAAGTAATAGCGCTACAAATAAACTCAAACAGATGATCCTATATGGATCTTTGAAGTTAAGAAACATGAACTAATTTACGTGTTAACTCCGAGCATGCAATATCAAACATTGCTAAACCATTTAAATTCAGGATAACATTGCATCTGCACTCACTGCTTTTTGGATCCAATCCAAAACTCGAACAACAAAATACTCCAGAGTATAAATTCAAAAGCCGTATATTTACGTGAACTTAGTTCTCAGATATAACGGAACCACTCTTTGATTTCATGCCACATATTGTCAGAAATTCTAGGCGATTCTAGCAAACAATTCTTAGAAGGAACTACGAGAGAAATACTTGCTGTGCCAGCCAGAATACCTTGTAAAGAAATTCATACAGCCACTAGTTGGGATCAAGGCTTAGATGAGCGGTAAGGAACAAAAAACCGGTACCGAAACCTTATGACTCAAGAGTATATCGACTCAGCAGGACAAGGCATCCTTCCTGTGACCCAAAACTGTCTCAAGTCCAACAAAAACAGAAAGGTAATTAACCTCCAGACAGATGTGAGCCGAATTGATTGCAAAAACTAAAGGATGACATAAATACCATGACTTGTCATCTGAAAGCACCACTGCAGAATAGACTAGGCAGATGTCTAAGTGGTGATCTCCGTAATAGCACTCACAATGTCGCCATTATGAGTCTTGAGAGCCTTGACGGCCTTGCTCCTTGACACGCTCGCCTGAGTCATGACTAAATCAATGTCCCAAGCCTCCACCCCAGTTTCATCAACCTCCCCTTCTTCCTCATCCGCCGGCATTTCAGCAGCAACAGCAATGTCTGGTTTTGCCATAATGGATCCCATGTCTGGCATTCTGAACTGCTGAGCAGCCTGTGTCTGCAGCTGAGAGCTCAAATCCTCTATCTTGCCTCCCCAAATATGACGTCTCAGAATGTGGGCTTTTGAAAACATCGGGCTTTGAGATGAAAAATAGCATCTGCACAACAAAAAAACGTGAAGTGAGTTTCCATCACTACGTATACACTTGATTTCACCAGGAGAGAACCAGATAAAAGCTAAAATTTTTTGTTCTCTTGATGGTAACCCTGCTAACACCAGTAACAGGTTTCATACCCAGCTTCAACATTGCCTTGCGACTCTTCTTTTCACTTCGGCTCTGCTTGGAACCCTCATTTGCACTGCACCTCATTCTCCAATCAAAAACTAGAAGAGAAAATATTTACTTAACTCAATGTCCAAGTAATACCCCACCATAAATTGCACTTTGCAACCACAAACTAGCACCCCTTTTGTAACCTGCACCCAAGTGTTCCTCCAAATTGGGTTGGTTTCCTCAAACCCATTTAAAAAATTGAAATGCGTTGCTTAAGCATGTGGCAAGCACAAGTTTTATTAATGAAGGGAGACATCAGTTTTTTAAAGATAAAATTTTTAAAAAGCATGCGCTACTCACATGTTTAATGGACACTCGTCATATTTATAGATAGGTTGGTGGAAGTTTTCCCTAACCCAGTTTGGAGGAAAATCCTGTTCCACCTGATACTATGAAAACTTGCAATATGCATCCTAAGATATCAATAGGCTCCAACAGACACCCCCCTTTATGATCTGAGTGTTGAGATAAAAGAAAAATATGCCACGTGTCATGATGTTAATAGTCAGATCTTATTGGAGGGTTCACATTGAAACCTGTTGCTAGTTTAGGATGCACGTTGCAAATCAGCGTTAGTCTTAGGCTGCAAAATGTAACTAGCCCAATACGGAAAACCTGACTTTCAAGCAACAATAATAGTTGAATAATGAAACCAAACACAGCCAAGTAATAATATTTAAGAAAGCAGCCACACAGTCTCTGTAGTTTGTGTTATCTATGGTACCTAGACAAATTTAGGTTGAACAAGAACAAAAAATGAAATAAACACCAAGAAATAGCAGCAGATGCGCAAAGACAGAAAACAACATAGCACAATTTTTTTTTTTTTTTTTTATATCAGTCATAGCATAAAAAAAAAATATTAAAGAATAAATGAGAGTTGTACAATGGACAAAGGTGTTGAACAAACCAGAAAACCAATAAAAAGAATTAAAACTTGCAAACAATTAGTCTCTCCTATTATCTCGAAATTCGGATTTCCTCCAATAAGTTTTTGACAAGAAATAATAAAACAGACTCATTTCATGTTCAAGGTTATCAGCACAAAACATTCTTACATACACCATATCCCTTACGTGGTATTACCTCACATCTTACTTTTGCTTTTGGAAAAGCAAATAACAAATTCATTCATCTTTTAAGTCTCCTATATTCAATATATATCAATCAAATCCTTTCCCTCTGTAATTTATTAATTAACCAAGCAAACAAACCATTTACACAACATGACAAAAACATATACCAAAACCTTCAATACAACACTCAAAATGTTCCAAACCCCACTTCAGACTAACTTTCAAACCACGCCATTAAAACAAATCCCAGGTTTCAAAATTAAGCTGAAAAGGCGATAAACCTAATTACACAAAAGACTCGCATCCAACAAATAAATAACAACCACACAAATAATCCCTAGTAGCAACACTCGCAGGAACCCATGATAGAACAGAGAGTGCAAAAGAGGAAATAACATTGAAAAGACAACCTTGATCCCCATCCTCCTTCTCATCATCCTCCTCGTCGTCTTCCTCATCGTCGTCGTCCTTCTCATCCTCCTTCACATCCTTGACAACAACCTCATCTTTCTGCCAAAACACACACAAATAGAAAGATTAAATTAAAAAACACAGAAATCCAAAGGAAAGAATTTTTTTTTTCCTAAGTTAGAGAAGGAAAGAATTTAAACACGTGTAGAAGTATTAATTGAGGGACCTGCGGTTCAGAGTTCTTCTTGGGTTCTTCGGTGGTGGGGACCAGGGGCTCGGTCTCGGGCTCTGCAGCCTCAACCACGGGTCCAGGTGACATGGCTTCTTCAGCTGCTGCTTCTGGAGGTTTGGTTTTTGTTTCTGCTGTGCTGTGGAAGATGAGAGAGTGGGAACTGGGGACTCGAACAGTGGCGATAAACCGGTGAATGAGCTGCTTTTTGCGGGGAACAGTGTATAAGAGATAACGGTTTTCTCAAGAATCTGGGCCAAGTTTGAGCTCTGTTCAAATGTGAGAACTCACTGAGAAGCCCATGACTACCTCTTCACTAAAGGACCCAAGAAAAAGTGAAGCAATAGAAAAAGGAATTTATTTATTTTATTTTATCTAATTCTCATACTTGCATGTTGGGGTGAATTTCTTCATATGTTGGGGATTCAAGAAAATTTGTAAATTCAAAGGCTGTGGATTTCTTTTTGATTAAATGCTCTACCCCGCCGAACTGGATATCTAGGAGCAGTGTTGAAGAAAGAAATGATACTAAGCATCAGTTGTTTGAGGAAAAACTTTAGAGAGAAAATAACAGTGAATGTAATGACTATATTTTCTATATTCCTCAATGTACAGAAGATTACAATATATAGGCATTTCAGCCATAACAGAATTCCCACAATTCAATGACAGTGCATACTTTCTATTACAACCATAAGTTTCTAGATTATTACATTTTGTTATCTTGAAATGTTCTCTCATTCTTCTAGATTATTCTTTGAATCTTGTGATCGCACAGCAGGTATTGCCGCTGCCTTAACATTCCCGCGATACAAGTGACACTGCAGTGACAGTGAGGTTGGATGAAGAGTTGTAAACCTTGTGATGACAAGGGCTTGGCCATGATATCGGCAATCTGTTCTTTGCTTGAGATGAATGATGCTGGTAGTGATTTTTCAGCGACTCTCTCCCTTACAAAATGAGCTCCAATTGTTTAGTCTGAGAATGAAGAACTGGGTTAAGTGACAAATAAGTCGCACTAATGTTATCATACCATAGCGTAGGAAGAGAAGATAGAGAAATACCCAGTTCACTTAATAAGTAGTGCAACAATAGAAGCACATAAGTGGTGTTAGCCACAGATTTATATTCGGCTTTAATAGAAAACCGAGCAATAGTTGGTTATTTCTGAGACCTCAATGAAATCAAATGAGCACCAAAATAAATGCAGTATCCACCTGTAGATTTACGATCATCAGGGCACCCGGCCCAATCAGCATAAAAAAAATGCAAATAAAATAAAGGAAGATTTAGGTAGAAAATATAAACCGAGATGCCTAGTATGAATAAGATAACACACGATTAGTTTAACGACCTACCAATGAGGAATACGAGGACTGTGCATATACTGACATACACGATTAATGGCAAAAGATATGTCGGGTCTATTGAATGCTAAATATTGGAGACTATCGACGACACTACGATACCACTGTGGATCATCAAAAGAATAACCATCCAGTAAGCTTCTCAGAAGTAGACATAGGGGTGGAGATAAACTTGGAATTGTGCATATTTGTATGCTGTAACAAATCAGAGACATACTTGGACTGAGATAAAAAGAGACCAGAGTCAGTACGAGTAAGTTCAAGGCCTAAGAAAAAATGTAAATGCCCTAGATCCTTAATTGGAAAGTGAGTACTAAGAGCCTTAATGAAATCGGAAATAAAAATTAAATCTGAGCCCGTCACTATTATGTCATCTACATAAACAAGTATAAAAATACTAGAAGATGTAGTACAAAGAATAAATAAAGAAGAATCAGAAACAAAACACTTAAAACCTAAGGAAATTAACCTATCACTCAATTTAGCAAACCAGGCCTTAGGAGTCTGTTTTAATCCATAAATAGATTTCAGATCAAGATTCACTAACCCGGGAGGCTGTTTCATGTAGACTTCTTCCTCGAGGTCCCCGTGCAAAAAGGCGTTGTGTATGTCAAGTTGATGCAAAGGCCAGTTAAATGATACAACAAGTGAAAGTAAGGTGTGAATGGTTACTGGTTTAACTACTGGACTAAACGTCTCAGTGTAATCCAATCCGGGTTGCTGATGAAACCTTTGAGCGACAAGACGAGCCTTGCAACACTCAAGGGAACCATCGGCGCGCCGTTTGGACTTGAGTATCCATTTGGATCCAAGAAGATTATAAGTGAGAGAAGGAGGAACAAGGTCCCATGTTTGGTTTCAAAAAAGAGCATCAAGCTTAGAGTTCATGGCAACCTGCCATTCATGGTATTTAGACGCTTCTAAAAAGGATCGAGGTTCCTCTGGAACTGAGAGTGACGAAGGTTTTTCGGTGAGAGAGGTGGAGATTTTGGACGATGGCCAAGGGATGGTGCCATCATTTCTACACTTTGGACACTGAATATTGGATTTTGAACGAGATGGCTGAGTGAGTGGAAGTGAAAGAGGAAAGGGGGAGCTATGATAGAAGTGGTGGAGGGAGGATCAGTGTATGCGGCAGGAGTAGAAAGAGATGAGCAAACCCTAGGAGATGATTCGGGTGGAGAGGTTGAATGAAAATGAGATCAGAGTGAGAATTAGGATGTGGCATGGGAAGCAAATGTGAGATGGACTCTGAAGGACTTAGTGAGGGGCCTAGGCCCGAGAAGTCTGAGAAGGGAGTAGCAAGGGGCCCATGAGACACAAAGCTAGGAGAAGGAGAAGTGGGATGGAAACGGGCTCAAGCTGTGATTTAAATAGAAATACAGTTTCATCAAATGTAACAACTCTTGAGACATAAGTTCGCCCTAAAGGAATATGCGAACACATGCAGCCTCTATGATCAGGGTTGTAGCCCATAAACCACAGGGCTGTGATCGGTAATCCATTTTATGTTTGTTGAAGGGGCGCAAGTTGGGCCAACACAAAGACCCAAAAACTCTAAGAAAATGATAATAAGGTATTTGGCCCATTAATACTTCAAAAGGAGATTTATCTTGCAGTAAAGGTGTGGGCAAGCAATTTATGAGATATATGGCAACTTGAAAGGCCTTGACCCAATACTTTTGTGGAACCGATACATGGGATAAAAGGGAGAGGCCTGTTTCAACGATGTGATGGTGATGACATTCAACACTCCCATTTTATTGGTGGGAGTATGGACATGTAATACAATGTGAAATCCCACATGATTTGAAAATGGTCTGAAGGGGACAAAACTCTCCACCCCAATCATACTGGACAAAAATGACATTGGTAGAAAAAGTATGGCTTACAAACTGAAGAAATGCAACCATAAGAGATGATGTAACATTTGATTTAGACTACATAGGAAATAAACAAAGAAATTGAGTAGTCATTTACAATGGAAAAATAAAAATGTGAACTATTGGAAGAAAGCTGTTAGTCTGGACCCCATACATCTAAAAATAATAGTTGAAATGGGCTTGTGGACTGAGATGAAGAAGATGGGTGTGGGAGAGCATGGACTTTAGCTTGGGCACAAGCAGAGCAGGGGAGGAGTGTGGCAGTGGAGCTGAGTGGCAACTGAAGTCGTCTGAGGGCTAGCTTGGTGGTGCGAAAGGAAGGATGCCCTAACTGTGAGTGCCGAAGCTAGGCAGAGGTGCGAGTTTCGATCAAGGCTTACGGAGTGACGGTGGAAAAAGCCAGTAAGGGTGTCGGTAAGGCATACAAATTGTCTTCAACGAGGCCTTGGAGCCGAATTTCCTAGGAGTATAAATCCTTCACAAGAAAGAAATTAGAGTGAAACTAAAAAAAGACATGATTATCTTGATAAAATATACGAACCGAAAGTAAATTGCGAGAAATGTTTGGAACATGAAGAAGATTGTTCAAGGAGAAATTGCTAGAAGAAGTTGCCATCTGAGTTGAACCAATATTGTCAATTGGTAAGGATGAGCCATCGCCGATACTGACTTGGTCAGATCCCTGATATAACATTTTGATCCCAGGTTGAGATTGTGAACATCCAGAGTGAAATGATGGTGGCTGATATGTTGGGAAACCAGGTATTGGGAGGAGCTGTGATGGGAGGAAGAGATGTAAGGTTGGCTATGAGAGATGGAAGAGGAGGTGCCAGATAGGCATGATCAAAGCCATAATAGCAGGAGATAGCTGAATGCCCAGGTTTATTGCCAACCTGGCAAACATGTCGTGAGGAATAAGAGGTGGGAGCCTGGCCACGAGGTCTGGAGTAGTTACTTGGCCAACCAGAATGGCCACGACATCCTCCCCGAGGGGAGAAAAGAGCACGGCCACCAGGGGGGAATATGGGGAGGGTGGGTGAGTGGTGGTAGTGTTGGCAAATAAATTGGTTCTAGTGAGTAAGGACTGAGTTTGATAACTGTAACGTGACTCATGATTAAGTAGAAAACTGCAAAGTTGATGAGGGGAGATGGGATCTGAAAGAGTGATAAGGGAAGTGACCAGGGACTCGTATTCAGTACCCAACCCAGCAAGCAAATATATAGAAAGTTCAGAATCAGATAATGTATGACCAACAGCCCCCAGCGAAGAAGCCAGAGATTTTGCTTTGTTGAAATACTCAGAAACTGTTTCAGACTCTTTCTTAAGAGTTGCTAACTGATACTGAGTATGGAAGATGTGAGTATTGGATTTGGCAGAGAACAAATCTTGAAGGGTAGTCCAGACAGCACATGAGGTTGTGCAGTCAAGAACTTGAGCCAAGACATTTTCGGAAAGGGACGAGTTGATAGTATAAATGAGTAGTTGATCCTGCTGAAGCCAATGTGAATGAGTAGGGTTGGGTTTATCATCAAGCAAAGGAGGAGGTGGGAGGGAACCATCAACAAAACCAAGAAGCTGATGTCCTTTAAAAAATGGCACAATCTGTGCTTTCCAAAGTAAATAGCTAACAATAGTAAGTTTGACTGTGATAAATTGAGGGGCGGAATGGATAATTGAGGCAGTGACAGTCGGTGGGGGATCGAGAGTTGCCAAGAAGATGGAAAAAGACTGAAAAAATAAAATAAAATGGACGTGGGTCCTTCTAAGCTCTTGATACCATATTGAAGAAAGAAATCATGTTGAGCATCAGTTGTTTGAGGAAAAACTTTAGAGAAAAAATAACAGTGAATGTAATGACTCTATATTTTCTATATTCCTCCATGTACAAAAGATTACAATATACAGGCATTTTAGCCATAACAGAATTCCCACAATTCAATGTCAGTGCATACTTTCTGTTACAGCCATAAGTTTCTAGATGATTACACTTTATTTTCTTGAAATTGCTAACTTTTGCCATTTCTTTGTGTTGCCAAGTTTTATAGCATCTAATTCAATTTGAAGAGGTTAAAATTCTCTATTAGAAAGGAGAAAATCTTACCACAATGTGGATGGATCCAAGGTTTAGTGCTAAAAAGAGACAAAACCAAGCAAGCACTATATTACTAATGTCAACTGCAATAACAGGATTGGAGTGACTTGAGAATTCCACAAACTTTTAAGACAATTGGAGTTTGGTTTTGGCTAATCTCATACAACAATTGGAGGAGAGGGAGGGAGAGAGAGAGGGGGGGGGGAATATTGAAAGGAAAAAAGTTTAATCAACTGCATGTGGGTGTAAAGTTTATTTTGCTGCAACTCTTACATGGCAGCTCATCATTGATTGATGTAAAAATGAGGAAGTCACTCGACCGGTTGGAAACTTTTCCTTAATTATTTATAATTTAAACAATTAAATTTGATAATTGACACATTAAACTATAAAATTTTGACAATTTACACTCTGGATAAGATGTGACCACTAGATTGTATCTTGTCACATTTTTTTTTCACCTAAGAAAAAACATGTCACATATTATTCATTTGTCTTAATTGCTAGAAATGGATTTAAAAATAGCAAACACCACTCTCAATGGATTACATATGATTCTTTCAAAAAATGGCTAACCAAATTAGGTAAGAACACTCTCAATGGCTATCTTATTATTTTTAAACTTTTTTTTTTAACTTTATCTTGGTTTTTTTTTTAAATTTCCGAGGGTTTCTCATATTTTTTCTAAGGTTAAATTTCATTTTTATTTTTTTTTATTTTATTATTTAATTAATTTGATATTTTATTAAAAAAAAATCAAAGCTTTAATCTCTGTATGATTTTTATATGTTTTTATTTTCTCATTTTAGTTAACTCTTTTAAAATGTTAGTCAATTATTTTCATATTTTACTTTCTTCTTTATTTTTATTTTTTTAAATTTAAATGTTTTTACTTACATGGCATGTTGAAAGTGTATTTTCTTAATTTTCTTAACAAATTGGACTACTTATATTAAATATATTAGATCAAAGTACACAACAAAAACAATATTATCTAGAGCAGTAAATCATATATTGGATGTGGTTGTTCCATAGACTTCTTCCTCGATGTTGTTCGCCCAAAATCATCATCGTTGATGGTGGAACGTGTCACATGATAAAACCAAGATAACACTCACATATTCCACAACCTAAATGCTAAGACGAAAGATACACAACATTTGAGAGAGAGATTCTATTTGTACCAGGCTTAAATGCCCAGCCATAATGCACAAATAAAACTGCTTTTTAAGCCACTTTATCTACCAAGCATAACAGGTAGGCATATGAAGAGCAAGGGGCATCCCTTTATTATATCTCACACTTGCACATAGTGGGTAAAATCTCAGGTTTGCATATTTCAATGTGTTCTTAATTTTGTTCATATTGGCAGATAAGTTGTGCGACCATCGAGCGTAAAAGAAAAATGTGAGCACTATACAAAATCTCTCTGAGAGAATACCAACATGACAACATCTCTAAAAGTGTCTTGTTATACCCCAACTCATTTGGTCATAGCAAATTAAGCATTCCTAATCTCTCTCGAATCCAAATGACTCAAAGTAATGCTCAATTTTCATAAAACATGATGTACTCACAGCTATGTCGCAACTTTCAAGAAGCAACAGAACTTGTCGATAGTGATTACACACACGATATCGATGTGTTACCAAATAGTCTTTCCTTCGTTCTCATGTCATTCAATTTCAGTCCAGCTACTTTTCTAGCAATGCCTCTTTAGACCACATCATTCATGGTTATAGACAACATGCCAAAATAGCAGATCCTAAAACATCAACCTCATGACATAGTTAAAGGTCTCCTAAGGTCATAAATAAATTACGATCATCAATTATGAGCTACAAGACTCACACAGTGAGGAAGCACATATCTATTTACTCACCTCTACTATTGGTCGAAAAAGCATATGTAGTATGAAATACATGTTACGGTGTAATTTTGTTTCCAAAAAGTGAATGTATAATCTCAATGCACTATATAGATTTTAGTCTAATTGCTATCTGAGCGCCTAACCCGAGTCCTTCCATTTACTCACTATCCAAAGCGCTAAAGAGGACTCGCATCTAGCTAAACTATAGGCTACGTGGATTGTAAGATTCCCATATATGGTCTAAACAAAAAATAACAAAGACCATATCTTAGCCCATTTAAGGCGACATATATATATTTGTATCAACCATCTTTATATGCTATATAAGCATCAAATGACATAATGTCTCATATCCGCTTGCTACCTAAGTGCCTAAGGTAATTGCTCATGTGAGTGAGTAGATCTAAGCCTGTCAATATACATTTTTCACCACAACTCCCAAATAAATGGTCAATGTGTGTGTTCACTAAATGCACCCGATCATGCCACATGATCATAGAACACATCACTATCATATGCGTGACAAGCAATACCATGCGGTAGAAAAATCACATGGTCAACTACAAATAATTAAACCATAACTCACAAGTAGTGTTTTAGGACCATTTCTCTCCATGCGCAATCTTATGTGTAGTAATCTTCCAAAAATAAATGCCTACCAAGAGACTCTGCTTTTGTATATAAAAACTTTTGCACAACTATGAACTCAATGATTTATCACGAATCTCACTTAGCTTCAAACTAACAATATAAAGCTTAGATTCTAGTCAGGAAGTATAATTGCAATTTTTAACAATCTACAAGATAATCGCAAATATCATTCAACAAACTAAATTTATGACTTCAATATTTCATCTAAATCTCTTGTACTCAACAACATGCGAAATAACCAACTTTTATTTTTATTTTTTTATTAAGAGTAAAGCAATTAGGGTTTTTGTCCCCAATGACAATTACAATAGTCTAGCCATTACTCTTCATGACTTATCCAAATCGCATCACAAACTCACTTAGTCAAATAATTCATATTTACCCTCTAACGAAATCTCAACCTGAACAAACTATAATAGAAACACCAAATAGTATGATAATCTCTATTCAAAATATAGATTCTTTAGTACTCGGCATCTCATTAATTGTCTATAGATTTTGAACAAAAACTCCAAGAAGTTGTTTTTCTTGTAAACAATCTCACAAGACATAAAGTCTTACCTATGTTTCAGAAATCCATATGCACTGCCTCGTAGTATGGAAAACCACTCATTAGGCAACAATTAATAAAATAAGATAACCAGATTGACATTTCTCTTAGGAGGACACTTTTTCTAGGATTGTCAATAGTGTTCAAATAATTTTATTTTATTCAATAAGTCGTTAATAATAACAACTAGGAATATTGGGTATCTTTGAATAGATGGTTGGTTTAGGTCGTAAGAAAAAATAGTATCTGTAAGGGGGTTTTCCCTCTATTGGCCCGTATAGCAAGCCCACGAGAGATAACTAGGGAAGTAAGTTAGAGGGCCCGGGGCAAAACCAGCCAAGCCCACAACCCTCATTTGGAATGACTCAGTGGGCTTTTGCAGAGTACTTGACCCATGAGCGAAACCCACCCATGAAAAAATCCACGCATGGGAAAGCGGATGGTAGGGGTAGATGGAACTCTCCGCTCTGACACCTCCCCGATGACACCCTACTCTCGGAAACCTACGCAGCCAGGTGGACAAGAAATAGGGAGAACTCTTGATCTTTTGACAGCAAACATGGAGAGGCTTAATAAGGAACGTCGGTATAGTAAAGTTAGTCAGGGAGCCATGCTGCATTAATGATGCCACTCCCAGACTTTGTGCCGCATTAATGACGCCACTCCAGAAGCCACACCACATTAAAAGATTCTGACTAAGTGAATAATTGAAGTGACATGAACTCCCTGAAGCCAGGTGTGAGCTGTCTCCACCCAGAAACTTAGTATAAAAGCAGACCCCCAAGTATGAAGAACTCTATCTGATTCCTCTATGCACACGCATGAACTACTGAGGTGATATACCAACTTTAGCATAAGAGACTTCTCGGCCTCCACCAAGGCCCTCCATTCTTCGTGTTTTCTGATTGTGCATGTGAAATACTCAAGATCCGAGTTGTTGGAACCTAATCCAAAGGCGTACGAAACACGACGTTAATAGTGGCGCCATTTATGGGATCTCTATAGACTTCATGTGTCCTTCGTATGCTTGCGACAACTCGGGAGCAAGAAGAAGCAACATCAACAAACATGAAAGAAAGGCTCGCCGCGATGAAACAATCAGTAAGGAAGCTAACTATCGAAGTAGAGACCCTCCAAAAAGAGAACAAGACGCTCAGAGTAGCCACCAACAAGCCAGAAAATGAAGCAAAATCGAGCAACAGTGAGCACATAGAATCCAAAACGCAAGAGAGGGAGGTGACACGGAGGAAGAAAGAAAGAAAAAGCAAAACGAGTTGCATAACCTCAAAGGGAAATATGAAGAAATGGTGAGAAAGATGGGCACATCGTCGTCAGTAGACCAACTACTCACTAGTACGAATTTACCCTACAACGAGAAGGTGATGGCTTTGCCCCTACCACCAAAGTTTCGGGTTCCCCTCATGGACATGTACAATGGGGCTAGAGACCATCTCAAACACCTGGAAACCTTCAGAGCTCACATGACCCTGCTTTCTAGGAGAAGTAGCTTTCAGAGCTTTCCAGGTGACCTTGAAGGGGCCGGTGAAAGTATGGTTTGGGGCTTTGGCACCTGGGTCCATAGACAGCTTTGAGGAGTTGGCCCGCCTGTTCCTCATACAAATTTCTAGCAATGTATTGGCACTTTTGGTGTACTCTAATCCTGTGCATATGCCTTGGTTACTACTTCTTGCTTACTACCCTGCTCAATTAAGTCAAAAGCAAGCTTTTTGGACTTGGCTTAGTTCTATGTAGCCTTCCTGGACCTATGCTAGGATTAGGAGATTTTAATTTAGTTCTTCATCACTTTGAAAAAATAGGTGGAAGACCTTTCGCCTTCTCCTCTCAACCCAATGGCCTTAGTTTTTTCATGAATCAAAATGGTTTAGATGACTTAGGTTTTGGGCCTCCCAAAATATACGTGGTCCAATAAAAGATTTGGTAAAAGTCACATTTGTGAAAGGTTGGATAGAGGGATTGCTAATCCAACTTGGACTCTTGTTTTCCCTAACGCAAAAATTTTACACTTGCCAATCCACTCTCTGGACCATTCTCCACTCCTTCTGGAGACATCTGGTTCGAAAAAGGCCCCTAAAACTTTCAAGTTTGAAGACTTATGGGCTAGGGATCTTGCTAGTCTAGCTGTTGTTAAAAATGCTTGGGACAGGATCTTTGTAGGCTCACCAACTTATATACTCTCCCAAAAATTGAAAGCAGTCAAGAAAGCCCTAAAAGTTTGGAAAAGAGAAAGTTTTGGTCATATTCAAACTTTGATCAAAGATACGAATAACCAACTAGCTCAAATCCAGTCTAGTGACCCCTCGGATTCTTCCATCCTCATTGAAGAAGATCTAAAAGTTTGCCTCCTTGAACAACTCAAAAGGGAGGAAATTCTTTGGAGGCAGAAGTCTAAACTGCATGGCTCACAACCACTGCCCTTAACACCAAATTCTTTCATATGCCTGAAAAACCCCTCCAATCAGTGGGTTAAGGATCCATCCACCATTAAATAAATACTTCTAGATCATTTTAAAAAAATATACCAAACCTCAAATGCTAAGTTCCTTGGTGATCTAGACAACTTGTTTCCCAATAAAATTTCAAATTTGGATAATGACATCCTTTGCAAAATTTCCTCTAAAGAAGAAATCATGTCAACCATTAGAAAAACACCATCCTCTAAGTCCCCTGAACCTGTTGGTTTTACTGGCTTCTTTTACAAGCAGTATTAGGAGGTTATCAAGGAAGATCTCACAAAGGCCATAAAGAACTTCTTCACCAATGGGTATCTTTACCAGAGCTTAATCATACTCACATTGTCTTAATCCCCAAGACTTATTCCCCCAACATTGGTCATCAATTTAGACCAATCAGTCTCTCTAATGTGCGTTACAAAATCATTGCCAAAATTCTTGCCAACAGACTTAAGACTGTACTCAACAGANTACTTGGATTAATTGGGTTAAAGCATGCATCTCAACAGTTGCTTTCTCTGTGATAATCAATGGAGAACCCTGTGGCTACTTTCATCCTTCCAGGGGACTAAGACAATGTGACCCATTGTCTTATTTCTTGTTCATAATTGGTGGTGAAGTGTTCTCTAGACTAATCACTAGGGAGGAGCATCTTGGAAACATCGAAGGCATTAAAATTAGTCGAGGTGGGCCTTACCTCACCCACCTCCTCTTTGTTGATGATCTAATTCTCTTTAGGTCAGCTTCTGTTATGAATGCAAATTCTTATCTCAAATGCCTTAACAATTACTCTTCTTAGTCTAGTAAAAAAATTAACAAGGATAAATCCTCTATCCAGTTCAGTAAAAATTCTTCTCCTTCAATAATCAGAGCTGTCAAAGCAGTAATGAACTTCAAAGTTTCCTCCTCTAGGATTAAATACCTAGGCCTCCAGTTGAAGTTTGGCAGGTCCAATGGCAACTATTTCAAAGAAGTAAGGGATAAAATTCAGAGGAAATTGGCAGGATGGAGAGCCAAGCTTTTATCCCAAGCTGGTAGAACTCTTTCACAAGATTAGTAGCTAGCTCTATTTCTATCTACATGATGTCTAGTATTTTGATTCCAAAAACCATTGCGAGAAAAATTGATAACTCCTTTATGTAATTTTGGTGGGGGTTTGATCTAAAAAATCTCACAACTTCACTCCTCAATCTTGGAACTCAATCTGCAAGCCTAAGTCAATGGGTGTTCTAGGTTTGAGACTTATTTCTCATTTCAACAAAGCTCTTCTGTGCAATTAGGATAGACCCTCCTTAGTAACAACACTTGTCTGTGGAAAACAATCATTTCTAATAAATAATTGAAAAGTGCTTTGTGGCTGGATATTTCTATAAAACAAGGTGATTCTAGGTTTTGGAAATGGTTGTTATAACAAAGAGATTTTCTAGCCTTTAGCTTCTGCATGCAAATTAATAATGGAACAAGCACAAACGTCTAAAAAGATCCTTGGATTCCCACATTGTCCCCTCCCTTTACAATCCCATCATCTCTACTCAATAGCACTTACCCCCAGCTAAGAGTCTTTGAATTAATTTTAGAGGAATCTAGAAGATGGAATACTCTACTTCTCCAAACTCTGTTTTTTCAAGTCACTGTCAAGGAGATTGAAAAAACTCCTCTTGCCCAATACCAATTTCACAATACTAGGGACAGTCTGAAGTGGTTGCATCACTCTAATGGAAACTTCTTAGTAAAATCTACATATGCTGCTCTGATAAGCCAACCCAATAGCCATGGCAATCTTCATTCTTCTTCAATATGGAAGTTAAAAATCTGCATACCTTTTGATGAAGACCAGGTGCTCTTGTCCATTTGCCAAACAGTAGAGGAAACAACTCTTATTTGTTTCTGAATTGTCTCTATTCCAAGATCCTATGGAGGCAATCACCTTGGCTCTTGGATATCCCTACCATAGTGGGGCAAGATATCACTAGTTAGATTCTAGCAATCCTAGACACTATCACCAATATGCACATTTCTGCACAAGACTAAAAAATTCAACTGTTTGTTGTTATAGCAATGGATAGTCTCTGGTTTTATAGAAACTAAATCATTCATGAATCCCAAAATGTACCTACTGGCCTTTTTGTACCTAAAGTCATCAAAGCTTATAAGGAACACAACAAGGCTTGGAAATGGAAAATACTAAGTAGTGGCCTCAGATGGTACCCCCTCCATTGGAATATTACCGAATCTCATTTGATATGGCTATGAGGAGAAGCACGGTAGTAGCAATATGAAGGGATTGTAATGGAACAATTGTGTCCATAGTGACAGAATTTTGAGCAATTGCAATCCAAACCAAGGTGAGACATTAGCAGCCTTCATAGGAGTAAAGGAAGCATCTTCAAAGAACCTCAAGAAGATAATCATAGAAGGAGATTACCAGGTGGTGATAACAACCATGACACAATCACAACACAATTCAGATTGGATCACAGAAGGAACAATAAGAGATACAAGAATACTACTACAAAGATTTGAAAGCTGGGAAGCAGTAAAGATACATCAGTCCCAAAACCGATGTGCTCATTCTATTGTGTAATGTGCATCTTCCAATAATTTGTATGATAGTATTACCGTGATCAAAATTCCACCAAGTCTTTTAGATTTTCACAATGACAAAGACTCACCTTCATAGTTTCTTATTAGCTATTATGTAGTAGCTAGCAAGTATGTATTTACAATTTCAGTCTATCTGTATTAAGGACATTTTATCAATGAAGTTTACATTTTGGAAGGAAAAAAAACTAATATAATTGAATATCATAAAAGTTAAAACAAGAAATAAAGAAAGAGGATTGCTAAGGATCAGTCACTATTCACGACTGATCCGTAGCACACGTGACGTGTATATGTTTTTTTTTTTGGCAAAACACCAGTTGAATTCCTCATACACTCACTCTCTCTCTCTCTCTCTCTCTCTCTCTCTCTCTCTCTCTCTCTCCTTTCGCCCGATTCACCTATAGACCGATTCTCCTTCAGCCCAGCCAGACGCCACCGTGCGCCGCCCAGCCTCACTACCACCACCCGCGAGTCCCCCTCACACCTGCGACCAAGCCAGCCAGCACCGATCTCCCCCATGCACAGCTCCCTCTCTCCCCTATGGTAACTCAACAAAAATGGGTTTCACCCATTTCTCACCACTGCGCCGCCGTACGAGGCCACCTAGGCCACCACACCTCCACCACCTCACACCGGTGACTACCTCTCGCAAACCCAGCCATCACGAACGTCCCTCTCCCTTTCCGTCGCACACAAGTAAACTACCCATAAAATGGGTTTCACACGAACTCGGGGCCATTGATGGCTTTATCGCCGCCGTGCTTCGGTTCTAGCCCCCCCGAGCTCCTCTGAGCCAACAAGCCCTCCACCTCTCTCTCTCAATCTCTCTGTCTCGCCCTCTACCTCTCTCTCGCTCTCCACCTCGTCCTCGAGCTCCTCTGAGCCAGCAAACCCTTCACCTCCCTCTCGGTCTCTCTGTCTTGCCCTCAATGTCTCTCTCGCTCTCCACCTCTCATCAGACATTTCATTTGTGAAATGAGAATACCGTGACTTTTATTAGGAGGGTATTTTTATCATTTTACAATAGTATGTATTGGAGGATCTCAAATAGTGATTGATGTCAATATTATTTCATAAAGAAAATGAGTTTACCCTGTATGTTAACATATTAGAAGGGAAGGAAGGTATCGTAAGCAGAATTTTTATACT